>ML661883.1:15753342-15901873 GCA_007570785.1 Antilocapra americana | reverse complement strand
CTGTGCGACCCCATAGACGGCAGCCCACCAGGCTCCTCCATCCCTGAGATTCTCCAGGCAAGAACACTGGACTGGGTTGCCATTTCCTTCTTCAATGCATGAAAGTGAAAAGTGAAAGTGAAGTCGCTCAGTCGTGTTGGACTCTTAGCGACCCCATGGACTGCAGCCTGCCAGGCTCCTCTGTCCATGAGATTTTCCAGGCAAGAGTACCAGAGTGGCTCTGCAAAAAGGAAGAGAAGGGAGAGAGAGTCTAATTAATCTTCTACAAAGCATTCATCTTTAGCAATGGCTGTTATCGGCTTAATTTTATTTTAATAGATAAAATTTTAATCATCCCTAAGCCTCTACAAGTGACTGATCCAATAAGGTTAAATCAGCTTTCAAAGGTTCTTTGTTCTTCTTCCTTTCCCCAAATGCTCCTATTTATATTTTGAAATAGGGGACCCAATCTGAAAGGCTAAGAGGTTTTTTCTTTTTTCTTCTTGAAATGAAAACATTTAAGATGAGTGGGAGAAAATAATTATATTTAAAAAAATTATTTAAACAAATGAACATAAATTGTCTTTAGTTTAACTTTTACAAATATTTGTTTCCTTTGTAGAGACAAGCTTAAAAATGTTTTCTACCGCTATTAAAATACAATCAAGCTGAAATAATTATACATTCATCGTCTCATCCAGGCATATTTTTTTCAGTGAATTGACCACATGGTGAAGATTTATTGTTGTCGTATTTTAGTCACTAAGTAATGTCCGACTCTTTGTGATCCCAACAACTGCAGCATGCCAGGCTTCTCTGTCCTTTACTACCTCCCGGAGCTTGCTTAAACCCATGTCTATTGAGTTAGTGATGCTATCTAACCATCTCATTCTCTGCCTCTTCCTTCTCCTCTTGCCCTCAATCTTTCCCATCACTAGCGTCCTTTCCCATGAGCTGGCTTTTAGCATCAGGTTTCAATTTCAAATATTATAAACAATTAATCACTTAACATATATCATAGGATTCATGCAAATTTGAATTTGGGAGAAAAAAGTGGTGTTGATCTCTATAGCTAACATAAATAGTATTTATTATAGGATAATAGTGAACATTATTGGCATATTGTATGATAGCTAGAACACATGAAACCAGAGATAAAAATAAGTCCAATTATAACAAAAGAAAAGTGAAAGTGTTAGTCACTCAGTTGCGTCCAACTCTTTTTGGCCCCATGGACTGTAGCTCCCCAGGTTCATCTCCTCATAGGATTCTCCAGGCAAGAACACTGGAATGGATCGCCATTCCCTTCTTCAGGGGGTCTTCCTGACCCAGAGATTGAACCCAGGTTTTCTGCATTGCAGGCAGATTCCTTACCATCTGAACCACTAAAGGATGTTATGAATATAAATACACGTATTAAGCTTACCTGGAAAAGACAGATTTCCATTCCATCACACACACATACACACACACAAAAGATTTTACTACTTTTCCCCTAAATAGACAAATTTTCACCAAAAAAAGCCAAGCCAAAAAGAGAAATTTAGAGGAAACTAGCAGAAATTTGAAAGTGATGAATGATACACAGAAAATGAAAGATAATTCAAATTGTTCCTTTATTCTACTACTCATAAACTGTAGGCACATTTCTTACATTTTTGATTTATTATTCATGTTGGTAATTAGAAATATGTTTTTTTGTCTCTTAGATGTCTAAATTTATAAATTAGTAGTAGTAGTAGAATAAAGTAATAACTGGTAAGATTGTAAGAATATATGGATTGGGATTTCCTTAGTAGTTCAGTGAATAAGACTCTGCATTCCCAATGCAGATAGGCTGGGTTTGATTCCCAATCAAGGACTTAGATCCCACATACCACAGCCAAGAGTTTGCATGCCACATTTAAGACCAGGTACAGCCAAATAAATAAATACATTTTTTTTCTTCATAAAAGAAAATATGGATTAATCTAAATTAACAGCTATACTTTTTAAAATTTCTCTCATGATTATTTAGATATGTCTTCTTTTCTAATGTAAGACTGTAGAACTATACACTTCCCTTTCATCAATGTTTTAACTACATCCTACAGTTTCGTTATATTTTTATTTTCATTCTGTTAAGTGTACTTTTGATTTACCTTGGAAGTGCCTCTTTGACCCATGGATTATTTCAAAGTGTGTTGCTTAGTTTTCACACATTTGGTGATTTTCTTCCCTTTGTGTTAACAGTTTCTAGTTTTAAGTTCATTACAGTCAGAAAACACCCTCTGTGTGACCTTATTTCTTTTACATTTTTTGTTTTGAGATTTGTTTTATGGCCATAATGTGGGCCATTTAGGAATGTGTTCTGTGGGTATTTGAAAAGAATATAATCTGCTTTTGGGGGTGGAATGTTCCACAAATGTTGATTGGATTCTGTTGGTTGATGTCATCCAGTGCTATTAATTTCATGATTTTCTAACTGGTACATATTTCAACAATTCTTGAAAGATGTTGAAGTTTCTAACTAAAATTGTGAATAATTCTAATTCTCCTTCAATTCTATCAATTTTCCCCTCACAAAATTTAAAGCTCTATTGTTTAATACATGTACATTTAGGAATACCATGTTTTCTTATCTGTCTCTTAGTATGTGATGTTTTTGTTGCTTGGAAAGCTACCATAACAGATATTAATATAGCCACTCTCACTTTGCTTTCATGTTTACACGATATATTTTATTCATTTACTTCTAACCTGCTTATATCATTATATTTGAAGTGAGTATTTCATAGACTGCATATACTTGCATTATGTTTTTTAATCTACTCTGCTTATCTGCATCTTGTGATTGGTATATTTAGAATATTTACATTTAAAGTTATTATTGATATGTTAGCATTTAAGTCTGCCATTTAAATCTTTGTTTTCTGCCTCTTCTGTTTTTCATTTCTTTTTCCCACTCTTTCTTATGACTTGCTAAAACATTAAAAAAAATTCCGTTTTGTTTCATCTATAGTTTTTTTTTTTTTCACTGTATCCTTTTATATAATTTTTTAAAGCGTTGCTCTAGGTACTACACTGGGTTTCCCTGGGCTCAATCAGTAAAGAATCCACCTGCAATGTGGGAGACCCGGGTTCGATCCCTGAGTTGGGAAGGTCCCCTGCAGAAGGGTATGGCAACCCACTCCAGTATTCATACCTGGAGAATCTCCACAAACAGGGAAGCCTGGGGGGCTGCAATCCATGAGGTTGCAAAGAATTGGGCACAACTGAGCGACTAAGAACAGCACAACACTGGTACTACATTATATATACAATTTATCACAGAAAACTGGTTTTGAGATTTTTATTCGCTTGAATGAAATTTTAAAACTTTACTTCTCTTTGTGTTTTTTTAAATTCTATTTTTATAATTGTTCTAAACATTTAGTCTTCACAAATATTAGATTTGTGACAGTCCCACTGATTTATAGGGCTCTGTTAATCTTTTTTTATCCACTATATATATTCTTTCTTTCTGTTTTCAAAAACAGATCTTTCAAGGTCTTTTTTTTCCCCCTGCCTTACATATAATTTCCAAAATTTTATCATGGTATACTTAGTAGAAGGAATAGGGGAAAATATATCTATTCCATCTTTTTAAAAATAGAAGCTTATTCCATCTTTTCAGAAGGAGAAGCTTACTCCATTTTTGTTAGTTATTATTATGATTACTTAGTTTAGTAAATCATACAAGAAAGCAATGTGTTTGGGGGATTAACTGATCTGTAAAACTAAAATTGTTTGAAATAACTGTTATCAAACTAAGTATGGATGAGAAGGAATATGAAGGTTTCTGCATTGAGATTTGAGTTTCAAGTGTTTCCAGAATTCTCACTCCATTCTAAGGAAACCAGAATCAGAAATTATAGAAATTCCATTACTGGCATGGCTTATAAAGGTTAGATGGCACAAATTAGTTGATATGTACTTCACTCCCCCTTAAATGCCATAACTGTACATCAAAAGACTGATAAATTAATGTGCATTTATATGCAAACTTAAAATTTAATATTTATTATTATTTTTAATACTCTAACTTTTGAAATTGGGAAGGGTAAGAGAGATAAGCATCCTGCTTGAATTTGATTTCCTACTTTTAAATATGCTCTTTTCAATTAGCTGGACTAGAAAATATAAGTTGTTTCTTAGAAAGCTTAGTTTTGTTTTTTTGTTTTTTTGTACACGACCTAGTTACTATTGACTGAACTCTAAACAGCTTTGACAGTAACAGAAAAATCTACCTGAAGAGCAGTTCTAATTTAATTTCAAGCTTTTATAACTTATCTTTTAAAATATGCATTTTAAAAAATCTCGGCTTTACTGTGCATGTGCATGCACACACATACAGAAATGAATATGCTTCATAAAACAAAGCTAGCTATATCCTTGCACCTGCAACTTCTGGGTGGTAACAACTTGAATTACACTGAAACTCATGTGATGGAGATGTTAATTTCTCTACTCTCTTTGGATAGTGGAGCAGATGCTATCTTAAACTTCAAAAGGATTTGACTACTTTTTGAGTTTCGCTAATGAACAACAACTTTTCACAGCCCGGTTTAAAAAAAACTAACAAAATATACAAAGGAAAAAGATCACTGAAGAATTCATCAGTCTTTTCCTTCTGAAATATTTTTTAGGGGTAGAAAGGAAGTCAAACTCAAAACATTTGATCTTTCCCAGGAAACTGAACTGCACTGTATTTATTGCTTTTCAAATCTGACAGTTCATCCCATGGCCTCGTGTGTGCAGAAGTTGCTTCAGTTGTGTCCAACCCCATGGACTGTAGCCCCCCAGTCTCTTCTGTCCATGGGATTCTCCAAGCAAGAATTCTGGAGTGGGTTCCCATGCCCTCCTGCAGAGGATCTTCCCAACCCAGGGATCCAACCCAGGTCTCAGGTCTCCTGCATTAGCAGGCAGGTTCTTTACCCCTAGCCCCACCTAGACCTGTGACCCCACATCATGGTAAACCACCCAGTCCTACCAGGAGGAGATGGGCTTTGGGAGATAATTGGTAAAGAACTTGATTTTTAAAAGAGAGAGAGAGAGAACACAATTGGTGATAAGTGTTTTCATTTTTGTCCTTCACTGGGCTTCCTTGGTGGCTCAGATGGTAGAGTCTGCCTGCCATGCAGGAGATCCAGGTTTGATTCCTGGGTTGGTAAGATCCTCTGGAGAAGGACATGGCAACTCACTTCAGTATCCTCGCCTGGAGAATTCCACGGACAGAGGAGCCAGGTGGGCTACAATCCATGGGGTCACATTGAGTGATTATCACTTTCACTTTTTTTTTTTGCTTTGATTTAAAAAAAGAGAGAGAGAGAATCAAACTGGGGATAAATATTTTCAGTTTTGTTCTTTGCTGTTTAGTTTAGCTCAGGTAATGCACTGCTGTGTGGCCAGGACACTTAGTTCTAGGACCTTCTGTGTTGTTAATTGTTGTTAATTGTGGGATGTTAGTTCCTCCATCAGGGATTGAACCCTTGCCCCTCACAAAGGAAGGCAGAGTCTTAACCACTGGACTAATGGGGGAAATCCCTCATTGTCATTTTATAGATACTTAAAAAGGCACAGAAAGTTTTAACAACTTGCCTAAAGTCACAGAGCAAGTAAGAAAGCAGTGGAGGCAAGATTCAACTAGGCATTCTGCCCCTAGAGGCCATTCTCTGAAACACCCAGCTCTCTGAGCTCTGGCTTTCTAATTTTTGAAAGGAGAATAAAAATGCACATTTTAATTTACTTGATGTTACAAACTCATCAAATTTGGCATTCAACAAGGACTTTAATGGTTTAATAGTCCAAATTAACATGCTGTAACTAAAGAAATTAAGTTCTAGAAATTAAGCAATTTAGGGTCACACAATTAGTGACAGATCTGGAACTTGGTCCTTTGAGGCAATCCTTACTGAATGTCGAACATATCTAGTGAGGGTACACATACTAATAGGATTGAACATGACAGCCCATGTTTCATAGTTTGAAAACTAATAGTAAATACATTAATTTATCACTTTGATATTAGGTACTATAATAGATTATCAACTCAATGGACATGAGTTTTTGCAAACTCAGGGAGATAGTGAGGGAGAGGGAAGCCTGGCATACTGCAGTCCTTGGGGTTGCAAAGAGCTGGACTTGACTGAGCGACTGTACAACAACTATAATAGAGGTATATGATAGAGTACCATACAAACTGAGGACAGTATAGTTAACGCTGTTAGGATTGGGTGAGAAAATAGTAAAACCAAAAAAAAAAAAAAAAGAAAACTTTTGAACTGACTCTTAAAGGATAAGGAGGGCAAAGAAGAAAGTTTATTGAAGCTGAGAAAAATGTTCAGGTAACCAATTCAGAAAGCATACTCAAAGAAAGGAGATTTCCTTGATGGTAAATTTCAGGCCATCTGAGCTCCAACCCAGTGATCAAATGCATGTCTCAGTATGTCTCCTGCATTGAAGGTGGGTTCTTTGCCACTAGCACCACCCAGGAAGGGCACTACTGGTAGGATTTATGTATAGCTATCAATAACTATGTAGAATGTATCAAACATTTATTATATGCATTCTTCATTTTATCCCCAACAGAACACTGAGGAAAGCATTAATGTTATCTACATTTTCCAGAGGAGGGAACAGAGTTGAAAAAGGTCAAGTAACTTGCCTCAAGTCCAAAGGTAGCAAAAAGTTTGGCTCACACATCCAGATTCTAGATCCTCAAGCTTGACTCCTGATACATGCTGAATGCCCACAATATGCCAAGATGTTTGCTCAGCACGGAATTATACACAAGGGCAAGAGTGACATAGTCACTCTCTGGGATGTCTTCTTATTCCTCAAAAAATTTCAGAATTTAGAACTAAATTTCTAAATTTTAGTTTAGATAGAGCTACTAAGCCACTAATAAAAAAAAAAAAACAGTTATAAAAGGTCCCTTACTCTTTGGTGCAACTACATGTAATTAAGTAGTTAAAAGGGGAAGGAAGGAAGGAAGAGAAGGGAGCAGAGGAAAAAGGTAAAGATGTTTGTACCCTTGCTCACCCAAAGAGTAAGGTGAGCAACCAGACCTCTTGGAGGATAAAGTAGTATTTATAATGGGACCTCTTGGAGGATAAAGAAGCACATGTATTAAACACATGATATATTGCAAGCTACAAGCTTTAACATGCATTAGCTCATATAATTCTCACAACAAACTTGTGAAGTAGATATAATGATCCCATTTTGTAAGTGAAGAAATTACAAAGTTTGACTGGTAGTTTAAGACCATGTTAATATGAAACCTTGTAAGTCTGACATGACCATACTCCTTCCCTCCCCTTAACTGATAACCTCTCAGTTCAGACCTTCTCCTGAAGATTACAAATGAGTATTAGAAACCATGGCAACCCCCAGAAACATTCAGAACACAACAAACTTATGTGGGGTGGAAGTGTGTGTAAGAACACAGCATCATTCAGGACAAGAAAGCTTGAGGGGCACTTCCTTGGAGGATTCAAGAGTTAAAATAGAAACTTGAATATGATCCCCCAGATGGAAAAGCCAGGATTTCTTATAAACCAAAACGTTTTTCTGAAAGGTTGGCAATGAATAATTTGACTACTGTAGAGATACAATTCAATGAGCCACCCTCTCAACTTCAAGTTGGCTATTTGTCTTCCTGATATTTAATAATTACAATGATAATGATTATGTATGGAAGACAAATAGTGCCAGACACCATGTTGGGTCCTTTCCATACATTATCTGGAATCCTTTTGTCAAACCTGCAAGGTGAGAATTATTTCCGTGTTATAAGTGAATAAGCTGTGGCTCAGAGAGTTGAAGTAACTTGTCCAGTTTACTGAAGATGAATAGATTCAGGATTAAACTCACACTCTTCCCATTAGGCCGTCATCTTGCATGCATTAGACACTACTATTTTATTTTATCATGGGTAACTAGTGGACCACACTGAGCAGATGTAATTCTAGTCAAAAGCAAATACATTTTGTTTAGGTTAATATGCAACTATAGATACTTAGGGGTTTCCCTGGTGGCTCAGACAGTAAAGAATTAACCTGCAATTCAGGAGACACGGGTTCAATCCCTAGGTTGGGAAGATCCCCTAGAGAAGGGAATGACTACCCCCTTCAGTATTCTTGCCTGGAGAGTTCTCTGAACAGAGGAACCTGGTGGGCTACAGTCCATGGGGTCATAAAGAGTCAACACGATTGAGCAGTGAACACATAGGTGCTTAAGATGGCAATAAACTGAGTTTACCGCGATACTGAGATGGTTGTTCAATCTCTATCCTTGTACTTCATTTATGAAATCATTGTACTTGGACTTAGTTTTTTTTAAGAAAATATATTTATATTTATTTGCCTGCACCAGGTCTTCATTGTGGCAAGTGTGACCTTTAGCTGCAGCATACAAACTCTTTAGTTGGCAAATATGGGATCTAGTTCCTCAGTTGGAGATCAAATCTGGTCTCCCTGCACTGAGAGAGTTGAGTCTTAGCCACTGGACCACCAGCAAAGTCCTTGGACTAGGTTTTAAACCTTGGACTTTATCTCTCTATGTCTTAGTTTCATTGTCTGTAACACAGGAGTGTGGGATTCAAAATCTAAGGTTTGTCATAACTCTGTGATGCTCTGGACTCTTAGCTGTCATATTTTACTTCTCACGGGACTGACGATCTCAACTGATTGATAGTTCTGGATTTCAGGTTCTGGAACTGTGATTTCTGAAGACCTAAGTAAATAATGGAGCATTTCCCTGTTTGCATGGGTAGTTTTTCTCCTTGCTCCCTTGAGGCACTCTGTTTAAAGTGCTTCTCTCAGACTGAAGAGATGAAGGAAAAGCTCCTGGTTATCTTTAAGTTACCTAACTTCGTGAGCTTATCCATTTGTTCTGTTTGATAGTTGACTGTCCTAAACAGTAAGTTGTATCTTGTGGCTTTATAGCTGCCTCACAAATCATCACATGTGAAAACTGGAAACAGAACAGAGAAAATTATCTCCTTTTCCTAAGAGATAAGAGAAAGTTCTAAGAAGCCCATCTGTTGGAGAGCAGTTAAGAGCACATCTGAAGGATCCTCGGAAATCCGCATTCCAACAAGACTCTTCAGATCTACCAGGCTGAATCTGAAGGGAGTGCAGTCTGCTTTCTCTCCTTCACACCCAACCGATAATGCAGATGCCCAAGTTGAAGCAACTGGCGGCATGCCTATATCAGACTCTCTAGAATTGCAAAGTGGAAAGGGGACATTCAGAGGGTCAAGATACAGTTAGGTTCAAGCTGGATCAGATCTTTGAGCAGATTCAGACTCAGCCATTCTCTGGATGTGGCAGCCAAGTTTCCATCACCTGTGCTGTAATTAACATGAACACAGACAGTCATTTCTTAGTAAGAGAATATAAAAGCAAACAGGAAGGTAAACTAGCTGTTAGAGCTTGGGTTTCATTTCTGGGGAAATCTGTAGTCATCTCACAGAGTCATTCGTACTTTGTGCAATCTCAAACCAGTTTAATGGAATGAAATAAGAGAAAGAATGTTAGTAGCTGCTCTCAAATTTCCCCTGGCTGTCAGGATTTGTCTTAATTTGGGCTTTAGACTCTGCAAAAGTAGCAGTTGCTATGTTCAACTTTTGATAACCTCATAAATCCGGAAATAGCTAATGTGATTCATCTGGGAATCAGTTATGGCAATAATCTGTGTCCAAATGTTGGTTTTATAGTATACCTATTCCAAGAGCTGTGTTCTGTGAAAGGATACAAGTCATGGTCTCCACAACCCTGAGTCACTACCCCTTACCTACGTAAAGCCTACAATCAATTCTGATTTTGAACTTGGCCTGTCATTTATGTCCTTAGCCAAGTTTGGACCTCTGGGGTGGGAGTGAGGGTAGACATGAGGGAAGGGAAGAAGGTCTGCTTATTGTGTGACTAAAAAGTGGATCAGCCATTAATAAAAGACTTTTGAAGGATTACAAAATTACAACTCTTCCAACAAATTATTAATGTAAGCTGCTTTTGTGGTATAAAGCCTGAGGTATTTTTTATGATGATAAAAACTGACACAATTTCCCCCACTTCCTCCTGAAAAACTTCATCATTTTAATCTCAATTCACCAAAAATATTATCGAAGATCTGCTATGTAAAACTCCCCTTTCCAGGGTTACAGACACAAAGAAGACAGAGTGCTAGCTCTCCTGGGGCTCACAGTCCAGTGGAAATACAGATATTGATCTCCAGTGGGCTGTACCTGCAGAGACTTGGAGGATTTCAGTTTCCAGTCAGAGATTAAAGTCAGGCTGTAGCCATGAGAGCACTGAAGCCTAATGACTAAACCAGTGGCCTAGGTCTTGGGCTTTTGGCTTTGCAGAAATGAATTCTCGGAAAGTAGTGAAACAAGTAAGGGAAGGAAGAGGGAAGCGGGTATATGAGGCTAGACACACAGGTGGACTCAGAGAGAGACGTGCCTTCATGGTGGTTGGAATGTGGGTCATCTCTTTCTTTTCTTTTTTCTTTTTTCCTATTCTATTCGTCTATTTGGCTGCACCAGGTCTCAGTTTGGGCACATGGGCTCGTTTAGTTGTGGCATGTGGGAATCTAGTTCCCTGACCAGGTATCGATCGTAGGCCCCTGCACTGAGAGCATGGAATCTTAGCCACTGGACCACCAGGAAGGTCCCAGAATGTGGGTCATCTCTTACAGGTTTCCTTTGGCCAATCATCTTGCTTTGCCTGGTTCTGAGTCCATATTCAGTTTATCTCAGGGTCCCCTCCTGTGTGTATGCATTACTTAGCCAAGATGGATTCTAGCAAAAAGGCCTGTGGGTAAGTGGACATCACTCCCTTTTGGCCCGCAAGGAGCCTTTCTGCACATGTATAGTCTGGAAGGTCTCCTTGATCTCAAGAATGAGAAATACATGGTCTCTATCTTTTGTTTATAGAGCTGGGTTTAACTCCTCCTCCTCTTCATTTTGGAGTATCTGTCCAAAGGAGATAAACTCCAGCTGTTCAGCCTGGAGCCCATCTATCTCCTGCCTTAACATGTAATTCTAAATCAGGCCACACTGGAATGGGTGCAAAAGTCATTTCATCTCATCATCTTTCTCTGGCCTCCTAAATGGGGGCCTAAGACCCCTCATCTGAACGCCTATTGCACAATGTACTTGTGGCAAAGAATGTCCATCACTAACCAATAGACAGGTTCTCCTTCTTAGTAACAGATTCCTGACTTTATCTGAGATAACACTGTACACACTAGAATAATGCATTTCCCATCATCCTTTGCAGCTGGATGTGTCCATATGATTAATTCTGGGCCAATAAAATCTGAGTGCAAGTACTTTGTGGCACTTCTAGAAACTTGCTTAAAGGAAGCCGACTCAACTGGGAGAAGGACTCTTTCGCTTTCCTTCATGAGACAACCTAGAAGGCAGGTGTGTTGGCTATACATTCAAGAACTATCTTAGACTGGAATTCCATTGATTAGGCTTACCATTGATTAGGCTTACCATTGATTAGGCCTTGTGCTTTCATTGCTGAGGGCACAGGTTCAGTTCCTGGTTGGGGAACTAAGATCTCTCAAACTGTGGGGCACAGCCAAAAAAAATAATAATCCTTCCTTAAAAAAGAGAAATATCTTGGAGCATTAAGTTAACCCTGAGGCTAAAAGCCATGTACTAAGGATAGTAGAGCAGAAAAACAGGAGGCTGGATCCCTGAGAAACTGGCAGAGATGCCATAACAACCAGATTTTTTTTTTTTCACATGATAGAGAAATAAATTTATGTCTTTAAAAAGCTACATTGACTTTTCTCTTAAATATAAGCAAACTTAATCATGACTGATACAACTGATGTAAAATTTAACACAATACTGTAACTGCTTATTTAGTTTTCTGATTTTTCTACATATACATACAAATTTAAATTTTTTAATGAAACAGACCTTGCTAATTTAGTCTTCTTTGTAAAAAATATGTGGATTAAATTAAAAGATTGAATAAATTGAAAGCTTTTTCAACTGGATTAAATAAACTTTATAAATTGAAAGGTTTATAGACTTACTGAAAGTTGAAAAAGAGATTTAAGACCATGACAGGAGTCAAGCATGAACCCAAGGTGTGAAGCCTGAACAACTGAAAGGATGAGTCAAGGCAGGTTTGTGAGAGAAGATCCAGGGTTTGGTCCTAAACATATTAAGTTTCAGCTGCATATATAAATTTGGGAGTTGTCAGCAAATAATGGCAAATAAAGCCATAAAATTTGATGAACTCTTATAAGAATTAATGCAGAGGGAACAGAAGTAATCATAGGATTAAGCCCAAAACATTCAATGTTTAGAAATATACAAGATAAGGATAATTTTTTAAAATGTAACCAAGAATAGTCACGAAGTTGAGAGGAAAACCACGAGAGTGGTTACACAGAAAACTACATTAAGAACATATTTCCATGTATAAAATAGATAAATAACAAGGATATACTGTATAGCACAGGGGATTAAAGACATTAGCTTATAATTACCTATAATGCAGAGCAACCTACAAAAATACTAAATCACTAATCTGTCTACCTGAAACTAATACAGTAATATAAATCAATTCCATGTCAATAAAAAGAAATACTTCAAGGAGAGGGGAGTAATCATCTTGCCAAAGTCTGCTGATAGATCAAACATCTAAATATGTATCATTGACAATTAGATAGCACCCAAGTATTGCACTTTGGATTCTTTTGTTGACTACTAAGGCTACTCCATTTCTTATAAGGGATTCTTGACCACAGTAGTAGATATAATGGTAATCTGAGTTAAATTCGCCCATTCCAGTCCATTTTAGCTCACTGATTCCTAAAATGTCAATGTTCACTCTTGCCATCTTCTGTTTGACCACTTCCAATTTACCTTAATCATGGACCTAACATTCCAGATTCCTATGCAATATTGTTCTTTTCAGCTTTGGACTTTACTTCCATCACCAGTCACATCCACAACTGGGCATTGTTTTCACTTTGGCTCTGTCTCTTCAATCCTTCTGGAGTTATTTCTCCACTGCTCTCCAGTAGCCTATTGGACACCTACTGACCTGGGGAGTTCATCTTTCAGTGTTATATCTTTTTGTCTTTTCATACTGTTCATGGGGTTCTCAAGGCAAGAATACTGAAGTGGTTTGCCATTCTGTTCTCCAGTGGATCTTGTTTAGTCAGCTGGGCTCCAAAATCACTGCAGATGGTGACTGTAGCCAGGAAATTAAGACTCTTGCTCCTTGGAAGAAAAGCTATGACCAACCTAGACAGTATATTAAAAAGCAGAGACATTACTTTGCCAGCAAATGTCCGTCTAGTCAAAGCTATGGTTTTTCCAGTAGTCATGCATGGATGTGAGAGTTGGACTGTAAAGAAAGCTGAGCACAAAGAATTCATGCTTTTTAACTGTGGTGTTGGAGAAAACCCTTGAGAGTCCCTTGGACTGCAAGGAGATCCAACTAGTCCATCCTAAAGGAAATCAGTCCTGAATATTCATTGGAAGGACTGATGCTGAAGCTCAAACTCCAATACTTCAGCACTTGATGTGAAGAACTGACTCATTGAAAAAGACCCTGAAGCTGGGCAAGATTGAAGGCAGGAGGAGAAGGGGACGATAGAGCATGAGATGGTTGGATGGCATCACTGACTCGATGGACATGAGGTGGAACAAGCTCCAGGAGTTGGTAATGGACAGGGAAGCCTGGCATGCTGCAGTCCATGGGGTAGCAAAGAGTTGGACACGACTGAGTGACTCAACTGAACTGACAATTAGATTTAGTGCTGTTGAGGTCCTTGGGTATTTGGTGGTATGACAGGGTCTGTATAGTCTGATTAGAAAGTTTTGAGAGAAAGTGAAATGAAGAGAATTAGAGATATTTTCAAGAAATTTAGTGCTGCAAAGTGCCTGTGAAACAGATTGGAGGCAATTACAGTGTCCTAGGAGAATTTGTTGTTGTTTGTTTAGATGTAAGAAATTACCATAAGTTTCCAAATAGAGGCAATAAGTGATCGAGAGAAAGAGAGAGAGAGAGAGGTTGATAAAGTGTCTTTGAGTAGTCTTCTAGGTCTTATTGCTTGTTCCATCTATTTGATTCTCTTATAAAAAAAGAATTTATATATTCGTAGTCAGCTTTCTAAGCCTTTTTTCTCTCCAATTACACTGTAAACTCCTTGTAGGCAGGGCATAAGATTGAACTGTTATTCTTGGTGGTTGAAAGTTGATAGATTGATTAGCATCATAAAATATTAATGACTACTGTGCTTAATGAGTTGGCAGCTTCCAGAGGCTTTCTTTATAAACCAAAGCAGGGAGAGGTGCTGCCTTATTCTTTAACACAAAGGGATGTCTCTCTAATGATGTGATTTTAGAAACCTGTAGAAACCCATGGGGTTGCAAAAGAGTCAGACATGACTTACCAACTAAACAACAAAAAGCAAGTGATTAGGAGAATGGGACAGGAATTCTCCCCTGTCTTTACTATACATTTTGCTTAAAATAGCAACCTCTCTGTCACTCATTGACTAATTCATGGAGTAATTCATAGAATAACTGTCAAGACTTCCAGGTGAAATTCCAAATGTTGAAACATACCTTCCTGTCTATGACCAATTAATCAGCAAATATAGAGTACCATCAGCATTTCAATGATAGATTTACCAAGCCTACTTGCACATTTAAAAAGAAGTATGGGACTTCCCTGGTGATCTTGTGGTTAAGAATCTACTTGCCAATGCGGGGGACAGGGGTTCGATCCCTGTCCAGGAAGATCCCACACATCACAGGGCAACAAAGACTGTGCCCCACAGCTACTGGACCTGCATGCCCTAGAATCTGTGCTCTGCAACAAGAGAAGCCATTGCAGTGAGAAACCCATGCACTGAAACTAGAGAGTAGCCTCCACTCTCTGCAACTAGAGAAAAGCCCACACAGCATTAAAATCCAGCACAGCCAAAAATAAATAAATAAGAATTAAAAATAAATAATGAAAAAAAGGGAAGTGTCCATGCCCTAGTCCCTGATAATTTCTTTCTAAAATAAAAGCCATCTGATACAATTTCCTGAAGAACAGAACTTTCTTACTGACTTGCAATTGAAGAGGTATATGTTGGGAAGTCAAAAAGCCCTTTGGTTTACTTGAGACTAACAGGAGGTGACAAATGATTATAACAGGATTTTTTCCATTCTCTTTTTTTAAATCAAACTTTTTATTTTGTAGTAGAGTATAGCCAATTAATAATGTGATAGTTTCAGGTGGACAGCAAAGGAATTCAGCCATATATATATATGTATCCATTCTGCCCTGAATTCTCCTTCCATCCAGGCTTCCACATAACATTGAGCAAAAGTAGGCATGTGTTTTAC
This sequence comes from Antilocapra americana, assembly GCA_007570785.1. Lineage (NCBI taxonomy): Eukaryota > Metazoa > Chordata > Mammalia > Artiodactyla > Antilocapridae > Antilocapra > Antilocapra americana. The sequence continues at coordinate 15,886,491 of ML661883.1, read as the reverse complement.
AGTGGGTTCATGTTGGTTATCCGTTTTAAATACAGAAGTGTGTACACGTCAATCCCAAATTCCCTAACTATCTCTTCCCCTCATCCTTCCCCACCTGGCAACCATAAGTTGGTTCTATAAGTCTAAGAGTCTGTCTCTGTTTTATAAATAAGTTCATTTGTATAATTTCTTTTAAAATTCTGCATATAAGGAATGTCATACAATGGTTCTCCTTTTCTTTCTGATTTACTTCACTCATTATAAAAATGTCTAGGTCCAACTATGTTGCTACAGATGGCATTTCATTCTTTTTCATGGCTGAGTAATATTTCATTGTGTGTATATATTAATTATCACATCTTTATCCATTTCTCTGTCAATGGACATTTATGTTGCTTCCATGTCTTGGCTATTGCAAACAGTGCTGCAACAAATACTGGGGTGCATATATCATTTTGGACCATATTTTTCTCCTAATATGTGCCCAGAGTGGGATTGCAGGGTTATATGATACTTCTATTTTCAGTTTCTTAAGGAACCACCATACTGTTCCCCGTAGTGGCTGCATCAATTTACATTCCCACCAACGGTGTTGGAGGATTCCCTTCTCTCCATCCTCTGCAACATTTATTGTTTGTGGATTTTTGATGATGTTGACAAGTGATATCTTATTGTAGTTTTGTGGTGGCATACTGGTAAAGAACCCACCTGCCCATGCAGGACGCACAACAGACTCATGTTCTATCTCTGGGTTAGAAAGTTCCCCTAGAGAAAGAAACTGCAACTTACTCTAGTTTTCTTGCCAGGAAAATTCCATGGGCAGAGGAGCTTGGAGGGCTCCAGTCCGTGGGGCAAGAGAGTCTAAGCAACTAAGCATTCACAAAATAACCAGTGACATTAAACATCTTCTCATGTGCCTCTTGGTCTGTATGTCTATATGTCTTCTGAAAAATGTCTGTTTATGTCTTCTGCCCATTTTTTGACTGGGATGTGTGTTTTGATTATTTTAAATCTCATGGGTTATTTGTAAATTTTGGAGATTAATCTCTTGCCCGAACATTGATCTTAGTAATGACTTTTTTTTTGGAACAAGGCACAGCATGGGCAACAATGTCCCATTGAAGATGCACTTAATTTGATTAACCATACCCCTATCCTTAGACATTTACTCCTCCCTTATTTTCAAGGTTTTTTTTTTTTTTAATATTGTTAACATTTGTGTATATGTAAGTTCTTAGTTTCATTTGGGTTATTACTTTAGCCTAGATTGATTTTTTTAATTAGTAGGATGAACTAGGGTGAAAGAGAATGGCCTATGTTTTTTTTAGTTAAATGACCAATTAAAAAATAGAGTGCAAAAAATTTGTTTTTTTTCTTCTAAATTTCAAAATCAGAGAGATAAGGCTAGAGGGAAATTTTAGAAATAACTCACTTCTTCGACAGGGAAACAGAAGGCCAAAGAAACAAATATATTCAGTGCTATCCATTAGATCATATAATACATTAAGTGGCAAAATTAGGACCAAAACCATTTCAAACATTTTTAGCAGATGTTCAAAAAAGAATCTCTTCCAATACTTTAAAAATGTAACCACCGAATTAAACAGGTGCTCAAAACATCTTGACTCTTTCCTGTCACTTTTATAGTAAGCATATTTTGGATTAAAATGTAAGATATATTATTATATTTTAGCATTTTAGCCAATTGGGGCTGAATGACAGAAGAAAAGTACATGTAGGTAGAAAAAAATTTTAATTTATCATTTTATAATTGAAAAGGAAGTAGGGTGTTTGAGTCACATTAAAAATGTCCTATTTGGTGTTGTATTTTGTTACAGGTCTTCTTTGTCAAAATTTTGCATATTGCTTTTATCTACTTTTCCCCTCAGTAGTGATGAAAGGGGCTAGGAACTTGTTCTTTTCATATGATGTCAGAGTGCCATATATGTCTTGACACATCCAGGAAGGAAAGAAATTGATCAAGATTAGCAACAATGGAATTGGAGTCATGTTATATGCTAAACTTTATCAAATATAAGACACATATACAAACAGAACTAACAGGTAGACATATATATATATGTGTGTGTGTGTGTGTGTAAACATGTCTCATTAGCTGCATGACAAAGTGCTTTTGGTCAGACTACCTCTGGACAGATGTCTATGTCATAGGAATAGATTAATCAGAAAAGCAGGTCAGGAATTGTCCTGGCAGGGTAAATAGTAGAGATTAGGAAAATATGTATTGAGAGGTAACAGCAGACCTAAAAGCAGAGATCTAGGTGATAGTGAACTTTTAAGGCACTGATGAGAGTATATATCTGATTTAGTGCAGATTCCCTGCAGGACTCCTTCCTTCCTGTACCATCGCAAATGCTTTTTATGATCAATGGCTTCTTACCCTAGGCCTGGAGATGAGCAAGAAGAGATGGTGTTCTTATGGGACAGTTATGAAGTGCTCGAACTACCACACAATTGCACTCACCTCACATGCTAGTAATGCTCAAAATTCTCCAAGCCAGGCTTCAGCAATATGTGAACCGTGAACTTCCAGATGTTCAAGCTGCTTTTAGAAAAGGCAGAGGAACCAGAGATCAAATTGCCAACATCCCCTGGATCATCGAAAAAGCAAGAGAGTTCCAGAAAAACATCTATTTCTGCTTTATTGACTATGCCAAAGCCTTTGACTGTGTGGATCACAATAAACTGTGCAAAATTCTTCAAGAGATGGGAATACCAGACCATCTGACCACTCTCTTGAGAAACCTGTATGTAAGGCAGGAAGCAACGGTTAGAACTAGACATGGAACAACAGACTGGTTCCAAATAGGAAAAGGAGTACGTCAAGGCTGTACATTGTCACCTTGCTTATTTAACTTATATGCAGAGTACATCATGAGAAACTCTGGGCTGGAAGAAGCACAAGCTGGAATCAAGATTGCTGGGAAAAGTATCAATAACCTCAGATATGCAGATGACACCACCCTTATGGCGGAAAGTAAAGAGGAACTAAAAAGCCTCTTGATGAAAGTGAAAGAGGAGAGTGAAAAGGTTGGCTTACAGCTAAACATTCAGAAAACTAACATCATGGCATCCGGTCCCATCACTTCATGGCAAATAGATGGGAAAACAGTGGAAACAGTGTCAGACTTTATTTTTCTGGGCTCCAAAATCACTGCAGATGATGATTGTAGCCATGAAATTAAAAGACACTTACTCCTTGAAAGGAAGGTTATGTCCAACTTAGATAGCATATTGAAAAGCAGAGAATTACTCTGCCAGCAAAGGTCCATCTAGTCAAGGCTATGGTTTTTTCAGTAGTCATGTATGGAGGTAAGATGTGGACGGTGAAGAAAGCTGAATGCTGAAGAATTGATGCTTTTATTTTTTTTATTTTTTTTTTTTTGGCAGATGGATTTTTATTTTTTTATTTATTTTTTTTTTTTAATTATTGTTTTAGCCATACATTGTTATGATATCACCATGGGTTTACATATGCTTCCCCTCCGGGCCCCCCCTCCCTCCTCCCTCCCCCCTGGGAAATCTCGCTGCACCAGTCCCAAGCATCAATCCTGGGCTGGCGATTGATTAGACACATGACAATTAACATGCTTCAATGCCCTTCTCCCATCTCATCCCACCCTTACCCTCGTCCACAAAGTCCACAAGTCTATTCTATACATCTGCGTTCCTTTTGTTGTCTCCCATGGAATTGATGCTTTTAAACTGTGGTGTTGGAGAAGACCCTTGAGAATCCCTTGGACTGCAAGAAGATCCAACTAGTCCATCCTAAAGAAGATCAGTCCTGGGTGTTCATTGGAAGGACTGATATTTAGGATGAAACTCCAATACTTTGGCCACCTGATGCAAAGAGCTGACTCATTGGAAAAGACCCTGATGCTGGGAAGGATTGAGGGCAGGAGGGGAAGGGGACGACAGAGGATGAGATGGCTGGATGGCATCACTTACTCGATGAACATAGGTTTGGGTAAACTCTGGGAGTTGTTGATGGACAGGGAGGCCTGGCGTGCTGTGATTCACGGGGTCGCAAAGAGTCGAAGGAGAGACTGAACTGAATTAACTGAACCAAACTATGAGGTGTGATATGAGACTAACTCAGTGGCCACAGAAGAGGTTCTGCTAGTATAGGTGTCCTGTAAACTTCAGAGACATGTGATAAATAGACCTGGAGAACAAGCAAGGAAAGCTTTACATCTTTATCAGTAGATCTCTGTATTAGGCAACACTCTGTGAGTGAAAAAGACAAACTCCAATTCAAATTCATTTAAGGCAAGGGAAATTTGCACTGGTAAATTTCAGCTGAGGTTTTCTTCATTTACGGTTACATTAAAAAGAAATAAGCAATAAGTTGAAAGATAAACCAAAGCATATAACCTTTTAAGAGTTTATTTGAGCAAAAATTGATTCCAGTTGGCCAGCCCCAGATTACAAGTGAATCAGAACATTCAGTGACAAGAACCAGGGACAAGAAAATGTGGGGAAAGTGTGATGGGGAAGAAAGGAAATGACTTGATTGGTTATAGCTTAAAGCCTATTTGGCTTTTTGTGACTAGTTATTCTTAGCGTTTTGATTTTATACCCTTGAGGTATTTCCATGCTTAGATGTTGATTTGCTTATGTAGGCCGCCAGGGCATTAGAGCCACAAGAGTCTAACAGCCTGCTTGCTTAATTAACTTTACAAGTGTCACAACGATTCTGTTTCTGCCTTTCTTGGTCGAACTATTGTCTCAGTTAACTGGTGTTAAGGCAGCCTGTCTGCTTCCGCCCAACACCACCTTGGTGGCAACATGATAACAAGCAGATTCTCTATCACAGTGGGGAAGTGGCTGCCTCTATTCCAAAAGTTAGTGACTTAAGATTCATTAGCATGGCTTAAGACCTTCTTATCTCTAAAGCAATTCCTGTTACCAGGATGATAATGGAAATCCCAGGGTTAAAGTAGGAGAGGCTGATCCATTGAACCTGTAAGATTAGAGTCTGGGAGTTAACGCATGTTGAATGGGATGGAGGTATATAGGACAGGCCTATTTCTTCTCAGTTATCACAGATTATTTTCTGATAAACCTCCTAAAATGATTTTTAACATTTTTGCTTTATCTTAACAGTCACAGAGTAGGCAAGCAACTTGATTGGAGTCCTGTTCCCATTGACTCTATGACTTTTTCTTTTGCCACTGTGCTATCCACCCTTGAGAGAAAACCTTGACTGAAGATTGCTCAGTTTTTAATATAAGTTGCTGATACTGAGGAGGATGGAAAAGAGTCAGAATCAGCTCTTATTCCCCTTCTTGCCCTCTCTCAGACCTTGGCCACTCTGCTTCTTGCTAAACCTTCTTTCCGTGCCATCTTACTCCTTAATTTTCCTGCTGTGATTTTTACTGGTTTTATACAAACATATGGTCTCTGTTAAGTACCAGGTGTCACTATATTCACATAGTTCAGGCTTGGGTGCTCCTGGGTTATTCACCAAGGAGATTAAGAACAATATTCATTGGCTACTTGCTAGATACGCAACACTGTTCTAAACAATTTGCATACATTGTTTCATTGAATCCACTAAAAACTCCAAGATAATATCATTAGGCTTAATTTATAGAAGAAGAAAATGAGGTGGAGAGAGATGTTAAGTAATGTATGTGAAGTTGTACTCAATGCATAAAGGGACCTGAATTTGAAGGCAGGCAGCTCAGCATCAAAACAAATGTTGGAAAACATTGTTTCTCAGTGTGTCCAAGAGACCACAAAGGAAGACGAGGCTGCAAAAAGCTGAGAGGGCATTGAGCACTGAAAAGATCCTTGTAAATGGAGAGAAGAACATGAATCTGCCCTCAACCGGTAGAGTGATCTTGGGGGAGAGAGGAGAGAAGGATACAGACCCTCTCAGTATGAGCTCCTAAACGACATGGAGAGTCAGAGAGAAGAAGCCAGCAGAGAGCAAAGCTATATGCGGTAGTATTGAATAAGCCATCAATAAACATGGGAAACCAAGGATTTCCCTGGTGGTCCAATGGCTAAGACTCTAAGCTCCCAATGCAGGGAGCCCAGTTTCAATACCTGGTCAGGGAGCTAGATCTCACATACTGTGACTAAGAGTTCTCAGGTTACAACTTAAGATTCCTCCAAGCTGGAACTAAGACCCAACACAGCCAAATAAATAAATATTTGAAAATAAAAGCAAAACCAGTAGCTATTATTTTTGTAAAAAATGGGAAATCAGATTGAAAAGTCCAGAGGACTAGCTCACGAGAGGAAACACAGTGACTCATTGAGACAGTTTCATACGGCTGAAATGATATACCCAACATCTTAGCTCAGTGACCAGGGAATTCATGGTGCTTAATGTCTGAGATGTTCAGGTTCAGTCTGAGTGAAATATTCTTTCCAGCACTGGTGTGTTTTACAAACTCAAATTCCCCTCAGTGTCAAAAAGCAGGCAATTATTTCTTTGCTACAACCAGAGTCCTAATAATGTCACTTTCTTCCTTTACCTTGTATGCTTCCTAAACTGGGTGTGTGTATGCTCAGTTACTAAGCAGACTCTTTGCAACCCATGGATTGTAGACCACCAGGCTCCCCTGTCCACGGGATTTCCCAGGCAAGAATACTGGAGTGAGGTGACATTTTCTTCTCCAGGGGAACTTCCCAACCCAGAGATTGAACTCACATCTCTTGTCTTGGCAGGCAGATTCTTTATCACTGAGCCGTAGGGAAGCCCAACCTAAACGGAACCTGTCTTTAAAACAGCTCACCCTAGGTAGCCTGGATGGAAGGGGGGTTTGGGAGAGAATGGATACATGTATATGTATAGTTGAGTCCCTTTCCTGTTCAGTTCAGTTCAGCCGCTCAATCATGTCCAACTCTTTGCGACCCCATGGATCGCAGCACGCCAGGCTTCCCTGTCCATCACCAAATCCTGGAGCTCACTCAGACTCACATCCATCGAGGTGGTGATGCCATCCAACAATCTCATGCTCTGTCATCCCTTTCTCCTTCTGTCTTCAATTTTGCCCAGTATCAGGGTCTTTCCCAGTGAGTCAGTTCTTTGCATCAGGTGGCCAAAGTTTGGAGTTTGAGCTTCAGCATCAGTCCTTCCAGTGTATATTCAAGACTGATTTCCTTTAGGATGGACTGGTTGGATCTCTTTGCAGTCCAAGGGACTCTCAAGAGTCTTCTCCAACACCACAGCTCAAAAGCGTCAGTTCTTTGGTGCTCAGCTTTCTTTATAGTCCAAATTTCACATCCATACATGACTACTAGAAAAACCATAGCTTTGACTAGATGGACCTTTGTTAACAAAGTAATGTCTCTGCTTTTTAATATGCTGTCTAGGTTGGTCATAGCTTTTCTTCCAAGGAGCAAGCATCTTTTAATTTCATGGCTGCAATCACCATCTGCAGTGATTTTGAGGCCCCCCAAAATAAAGTCTGTCACTGCTACCATTGTTTCTCCATCTATTTACCATGAGGTGATGGAACCAGATGCCATGATGTTAGTTTCTAAATGCTGAGCTTTTAGCCAACTTTTTCACTCTCCTCTTTCACTTTCATCAAGATGCTCTTTAGTTCTTCTTCGCTTTCTGCCATAAGGGTAGTGTCATCTGCATATCTGAGGTTATTGATATTTCTCCCAGCAATCTTGATTTCAGCTTGTGCTTTATTCAACCTGGCATTTCACATGATATACTCTGCATATAAGTTAAATAAGCAGGGTGACAATATACAGCCTTGACATATTCCTTTCCCGATTTGAAACCAGTCTGTTGTTCCATGTCCAGTTCTAAATGTTGCTTCTTGACCTGCATACAGATTTCTCAGGAGGCAGGTCAGGTGGTCTGGTATTCCCATCTCTTTCTGAATTTTTCACAGTTTATTGTGATCCACACAATCAAAGGCCTTAGCATAGTCAATAAAGCAGAAATAAATGTTTTTCTGAAACTCTCTTGCTTTTTGGATGATCCAATGGTGCTGACAATTTGATCTCCGGTTCCTCTGCCTTCTCTAAATCCAGTTTTAACATCTGAAAGTTTATGGTTCACCTATTGTTGAAGCCTGGCTTGGAGAATTCTGAGCATTACTTTACTAGCATGTAAGATGAGTACAATTGTGCAGTAGTTTGAACATTCTTTGGCACTGCCTTTCTTTGGGATTGGAATGAAAACTGACCTTTTCTAGCCCTGTGGCCACTGCTGAATTTTCCAAATATGCTGGCATATTGAGTGCAGCACTTTCACAGCATCATCTTTTAGGATTTGAAATAGCTCAACTGGAATTCCATCACCTCCACTAGCTTTGTTCGTAGTGATTCTTCCTAAGGTCCACTTGATTTTGCATTCCAGGATGTCTGGCTCTAGGTGAGTGATCACAACATCATGATTATCTGGATCATGAAGATCTTTTTTGTATAGTTCTGTGTATTATTGTCACCTCTTCTTAATATCTTTTGCTTCTGTTAAGTCCATACGATTCCTGTCCTTTATTGAGCCCATCTTTGCATGAACTGTTCCCTTGGTATCTTGAATTTTCTTGAAGAGATCTCTAGTCTTTCCCATTCTATTGTTTTCCTTTATTTTTTTGCATTGATCACTGAGGAAGGCTTTCTTATCTCTACTTGCTGTTCTTTGGAACTCTGCATTCAAATGGGTATATCTTTCCTTTCTTCCTTTGCCTTTAGCTTCTCCTCTTTTCTCAGTTATTTGTAAGGCTTCCTCAGACAATCATTTTGCCTTTTTGCATTTTCTTGAGGAGGTCTTGATCACTCCCTTATGAACAATGTCATGAACCTCTGAACATAGTTCTTCAGGCACTCTGTCTGTCAGATCTAATCCCTTGAATCTGTCACTTCCACTCTATAATTGTAAGGGATTTGATTTACATCATACCTTAATGATCTAGTGGTTTTCTCTGCTTTCTTCAACTTAAGTCTGAATTTGGCAATAAGGAGTTCATGATCTGAGCCATAGTCAACTCGTGATCTCTTTCAGAATTTTCCACAGTTTGTTGTAATCCACACTGTCAAAAGTTTTAGTGTAGTCAGTGAAGCAAAAGTAAATGTTTCTTTCTGAAATTCCCTTGCTTTCTCTATGATCCAACAGACAATTTGGTCTTTAATTCCTCTGCCTTTTCTAAATCCAACTTGAACATCTATCTGGAAGTTCTCAGTTCATGTAGTGCTGAAGCCTAGCTTGAAGGATCTCTGACCATAACCTTCTAAGAATGTTGAGAAGATTCCCTGGAGAAGGGAAAGGATACCCACTCCAATATTCTGGCCTGGAGCATTCCATGGACTGTATAGTGCATGGGATCACAAAGAGTTGGGCAGGAGTGAGTAACTTTCAGTTTGCTGTTCATTTGAAACTGTTACAACATTGTTAGTTGGCTCTACTCCAATATAAAATAAAAGGTTGAAAAAAACTTAAAAAAATTGAAAAGAGCCCATACTAAGATCTAAAGTTTGTTGCATCCACGACTTCATTTTAAATGTGTCCCTGCACATCTATTAGATAAAGGAGACAGTAAGGATCTCAAAGAACAAAACGATAGCTAATGGAGTATATGATACTATATGTGTTTGTCCTTCCAAACATCAAGGAGGGTCTTTTCCTTCTAAAAGCTGTCCTGTGTATAGGATTAAAAAATTCACTTCTTAAAAGAAAAATATTTAAGGCACTGAAAATTGTATGCATCCTCAGCTCAAAAGAGAATTGCTGTTGCTCAGTTGCTAGGATTATCAAAAACAATATTTGGGGAAAATAATGTATTCTAATCTTTTCCCTTGACATTTCATAATTGAGGTTGCACAGTTGGGCACACACACATATACACACACAGAGCTCAATTTACAATGAAGTCTTTTGCAGTGTATAATAGGATAAAAGTCTTTATAAAACTTAGCTTACTTAGAAGGTATATTCATGAGTTTCCAGAGAGCCATTGTAAATAATATCATTAGTGTCATCAATATTATCTGAGATGCTGTAGAATATAACCCCAGTACAAAAATTAACTTTGCATTAGGGTTTGAAGTGACACAACCATTTCCTGTAAATATTATCTCTCAATTTGTAAATTACCAGACGTAGTGATAATGTGGCCTGATTACAACTGTGTCTACACGAAGTACTTTTTCTTTTGTGCAATCAAGACCCTAAAAGTATGAGATCTTCTTTTATTCCTTTCATTGAAAGTCATTTATTAATTTTCCCTACAGTAAATGTAATACTAGAGTTTATTCTTTTTTTTTTTTTTTCTTTTAAGGAGGAAGGAGTACATTTTCAGGCCATTTCCTTAGTCATTCTAGGCAGCTAGCCAATGAAATATAGACTAAACAACACAGAGGATATTAATTCTACCTCACAATGCATGCACACAACTAGTGATGCATAAAACTTCATTCCAAAACTGACAATAAAAGGATTGTGCAACCGTCTAGAGTCCAACGTCATGAAGAGTTTTTTGAGGGAGTTTGAAGGAGATAAGAGAACAGACCTTAGGGAATATGTCCAAAATTGCCAAATAGTGATGGCAAAGCCAAATTCATACCTACATCAGTGGGGTGCAGAGGATCCATCTGAGAATCTTTAATGCTGTATTTTAGAAGAAAAAACTTCAGAATGAACCTAAATGTAAAAAAGAAACAAAAACATGTAGTTTTTTTTTGGTGTTTTCTGGCAGTAGAAGTATAACACACATACAGAACAACTTATAAAGCCTAAGTCTAGAGCTGGTTGATTGGTATTGATTGATTGATTGATTAAGACTGGATGGCTGCCGGGAGCTGTCAGGATGCCCCCTTGCTCGGATGACAAGGTCACGAGACTAAGAAAGTATTTGCAAAGCTGACTTTCTTTATCGGGGCATCCTGGGCAAGCCCCACCCTGGTATTTTTCTTGGAAGTTCTGTCCATGCTCGGAACATTGGCTCATCTCAGTAGATCAGTCCCAGTTGGAAAGAATTCGTCCTGAGATATTCCCCCCAGACCACCAGAGGATCCGGGAAGGTGGATCACCTTCCCCGGGGGCTAAGGAGGAATGAAAGGGACATTTAAATAGGTTACCACTCCTCCTACTAATTACTGGGGAGTTTACCAAGAGTTCTCTGGGGGTCATGGCAAGGCCACCACCAGAAAGGCTCGTACTTGGGTCACCTTTCCACCTTCCACTCCCCTGACCACTCCACAGAGGAGGCTCGCTTCCTTGAAGAAATCAGGCTCGATTGAGATTTAGGAATGCTCATAACTGTGGCCAGCATAGTTGGAGATATTGATTGCTTTAGGATATGTAGACATAGGAATTCATTATAGTAGTTATAAGGTTAATAGGGTTTTATTGCTAAAGCAGTGCTGCTTGACTGTCTCTTAGTCCTCTTTCCTCTCTCTAAACTGTCTCTTTGTCCTCTTTCCTCTTTTCTCGTAAGAACTTGAGTAGGTTACTAGAATAAACAGTCTCAAGCTTAAGCCCTTCCCTCTGGCTTCTACATAGTTGTACCTGATAAGAGAAATGTAACCTTTCTACTTAGGTTGATGTACTTATCATGATTGAATGAAGTATACTGAAGACATTCAAATGGTAAACATACTATTGTTAAATCTAATTACATAGAAATCTGACTTCTGCAAAGGGAATGTTTCATGATAGTTTGGGGAATGAACTCAATGATAAGGTTGCTATGGGAGGTAGAAAACAAAAAAATTGTATAGAACGATAGGTGATGTAATGGGGATGTCTTTTGGCTATAAAAACTGTAAACCAACAACAATAAAGAGAGAGACTGCTCCATCACCACACATCGACTCTGCTCAGTTCTTCTTCCGCCGACGCCACTCATCCCTCAAGACCCCCGGACCCCGCCGAGGCTGGACCCCGGCAGATGGCCTTTATTTTGTTTTGGCTGCATCATCCAGTCAGCAGGATCTTAGCTCCCCAACCAGGGATCAAACCCAAGCCCCCTGAAGTTGAAGCATGAAGTCCTAACCATTGGACCTCCAGAGAATTTCCTAAAACTGGTTCAAATGTGCATACATGTTAAGTTGCTCAGTCATGTAAAACTCTCTGTAACCTCATGGACTGTCACCTGCTAGGCTGCTCTGACATGGAATTCTCCAGGCAAGAATACTAGGGTGGGTAACCATTTCCTTCTCCAGGGAATCTTCCCAGCCCAGGGATTGAACCTGAGTCTCTTTGATTTCCTGCATTGTCAGGCAGGTTCTTTACCATGATGACCACCTGGGAAGACTGGTTTAAATCTGAACACACTGTAATTATTATTCTTAGGTCAAGAAACAGAATGTCACTTACTTCCCAAAAAGCATGCCTATACACCCATGTATAGGCATGGCCATTATCCTCCCACAGGTTAGTCCTATCTTGACCTCTATCATTAGATTAGTATTGCTCCTGAACATTACATAAATGGACAGTGTGCAATCTTTTGTGATTTGCTTTTTCTTCACTCAACATTTGATTTTTTATGTGTTATTGTATTAATAGCACATTTATGCTCATAGCTGTATACTATTCTCAACGTGTAAACATACCTCAACCTATCCATTCTATTGAAGACATATGGATAGAAAATATTATATATTTTTTATATCATTGAGCTTGATTTACCAATATTTTCTTTAGAACTTTCATATTAGTATTCCTGAGAGAGTTTGGCCTATAAATTTTTGTTTCTTGTGATAGTCTTGCTAGGTTTTGGTATAAAGATTATTCTGGCTTAGTAAAAATTGCTTAGAAGTAATCTCCCTGTTTCCAAAATCTGAAAGATTTTGTGTAAAATTAGTGTTCTTTCTTAAATTTTTAGAAAAATTAAGCAGCAAAGCCTTGATAAGGTATTCCTTATTAATTGTGAGAGCTACTAAGAATTTTTATTGTCTTTTAGAAGTTTTTGACTTGCTTTTTTGTTCTCTTGAATGCATAATTTCAAAACTTGCCAATGTCTTCTGAAGGAGACAGGCTCCATGTTTCATGTCCTTTAATTCTCCAATTTGACATTTCTATTATTTCAACTCCCCTAAGCTGTCCTGACTTCTCTGCCCTCTTGTAGGACCTTTCTCAGGCTTCCCACGTGGCACTAGTGGTAAAGAACTCACCTGCCTGTGCATGCAGATGTAAGAGACACAGGTTCAATCCCTGAGTTTGGAAGGTCCCCTGAAGAAAGTCATGGAAAGCCACTCCAGTATTCTTGCCTGGAAAATCCCACGGACAGAAGAGCCTGGTGGGCTCCAGTCCATGGGATCATGAAGAGCTGGACACAGCTGGAGTAACTTATCATGCACACAGGAACTTTCTCAGGAGAAGCTTAGGTTTCGAGACTATAGTGTAGTGTTAGTCACTCAGTCATGTCCAACTCTTGTGGTCTGAAGAGGTCTGAAGCCTGCCAAGCTCTTCTGTCCATGGAATTCCCCAGGCCACAATACTGGGGTGGGTTGCCATTTCCTCCTCCAGGGCATCTTCCCAAGCCAGAGATTGAACCCAGTTCTCCTGCATTGCAGGCAAATTCTTTACCAACTGAACCACCAGGGGAGCCCAAGCTGTAGTGTGAAATCATCAAATACTCCAGGGAGAGCAGAGATCAACAGCTCACCTCTGAAATGTCTTTCTTCTTTGGATGTTTCTACAGATCTCTGATATTTCCAAATATATTCATTTATCTGGTGCTTTGGGAGTTATGTTGGCCTTTTGTGAATTACTCCATCATCTTCAGAAGTTGAAACTGAAAGGAGAACTTTTAAAACATTTTCCTTCCTATTTGTTTGTGCTAATTGACTCACTATAGTAATAAGTTCTGGCACCATTTAGGGTGCTTACAGTCTAATATGGACAAAAGAGACTAAACAAACACACAACTAGAGAATTTATAATTACACATAGTGGTGTGTGATGAACTCAGTCAAGTTTTAAAATGATAACTCTACTTAAGCTGTTGCCAAGAACTTTCTTTGCATTATTACTCTAAAAGACAGTGATCCTTGGAAGTTACAATTTTTTTTCACTTTTTAATTTAAAATTAATTTAAAAAGATAGTCTGAAAGATAAGTAGAAAGGTAAACAAAATGAAAAATTAACAGCTTTTCTTAGAAAAAATGAGATCACAGGGCAAACTGTGTCCCCAAGTTGGAGACATCACTAGGCAAATAAAGAGACTTCAGTAGAAATCTTTGCAGGAACCAGTGCCAAGGTAGGGAAACCTGAACTTTTACTGGTGAGTAGCTAGAGACTCCGTGCAGGCAAGTCTGAGATATCTCCAGGGAGACTTTGTCATCAGGAGAACCATACACTTTTGTGAGTCATACCTTCAGGGCTCTATTGGGTTCTCATAGGAAATATCAGAGAAAAATACTCTTCTGCTCTGGCAGGAGGAGGGCAAAAAGAACCAGTTTGAAATCTCCCAGAGCAATCTGTCTTTCTTAACATTGTCTGCCTTCAGTAGAAAACTACTTAACCAGAGCCTAACCTGCTGGGATTTTATCAGAGCCCAACTGAACTGGGGAAAGGAAATACCTGACCTCAGCTAACTTCAACATTTCATGTGTGGGAAGTGAAATGACAAATTCTGGCCCACTCTTGTCATCCTGTCCACCTGAGAATGAGGGGAAATTGAAAAGCAAGTGTGAAATTCATAGTCCAAGGGCACTGGCCCACTAAAATATTGAGACCTAATCATTAGACTACAGAATGTGTCTACTCCCTCAACCTTACCATCTCCTTATAAAGGCTTATTTACAGCAATTTATTTTACCCAGTAAATCAAGTTCAAATATAAAGGGGGAAAATATAAGATATCCTATGAGAAAATGTATGCTTTGAAGAGAAAGCACCCATCAGCTGTGCCAGGGATGTTGGAAATATCAGATTGGGAACTTAAAACCACTGTGATAAATATACTAAGGCCGCTAATGGAAAAAGTAAATAGCATGCAAAAGCAATTGTGTGATGTAGGCAGGGAGATGAGAATTCTAAGAGAGAACAGAAAAGAAATGTTAGAAATGAAAAGCACTGTAACAGAAATGAAGAACCCCTTTAATGGGTTTGGTAATAGAGTGGCTATAGCTAAAGAAAGAATCTGTGTACTTCAGGATTTCTCAAGAGAAACTTCCAAAGCTGAAAAGCAAAGAGAAATTAGGAAAAAAAAAAAAAAAAGCTTGAAAAATAAGAATGGAAAACCAAAGAACTGTGGAACAGCTACTAGATGTAGAACATATATATAATGGGGATATCAGAAGGAAGAGAAAGAGAGAAAGAAACAGAAGAAATATTTGAAACAATAATGACTGAGAATTTTCCCAATTAATATCAGATATTTGTGAATACCGGTATCACAAAGGAGTATCTTACTGCTGTGTATGATACTCTCCCGTTGATATCATAAGTCAGCCTGCTCTCCCCCAACAACCTTAAATAGCATGTTATATATAATTCAGTGTGTTTCTTTGGTTGTATAACTTTTTTTTTTATGTGTATGTGAATTCTAGAGATTTAGCCATTCATTTAGCACTTGGTGATCATTGTGTCAGACACTATTGCAGTTGCTGGGTATTGAAAGATTAAAAACTTAAAATTCTGACAGTCCTACAAGAGTTTACGTTTATTGGAGAGCACAGACACTTAGTCACATAATTGTAGATTTTTAATAGTTTCTAGAAGAACAAATAATTGGCTGAATGGTAGAGGTAAGAGCATGGTGCTCTGAGAAGTTTCAGAAAGTCATCTAAGCCAGGCAAGGAGGGAGACCAGAAAAAGTCTTCAGAGTAAACCTGAGGTGATGCTTGAAGGATGATAAGCAATTGGCCAGATTAGGTGAAGACACAAGGTGCATACCACGTACAGGTAAGGGAGCAGCACGTGGCAATGCATATATGTGTGAAAGAATGCATTTGGGAAACGTAAGAGGTTGATTCAGAGTAGAGTGGAAGAAAGTCCAAATGCTCCTCTAAATTATGACTTGGTTTTCAAGATGCTACAGAACCACAGAACTTTTCTAAGCAGAAAGTTACATCAAGTTGTATGTGTTCCAAAAAGCTCAATCTCTCCTTGGTGTACAAATTAAATAGGGAAGGGGTCAGGGTCAGAAAATGAGAAAGGTTAAAGCCTGAACTATGGTGGTCTCAGCAGGGTTTGAGAAGAAGACAGACTGAAGACAATGAAATGTGATCTGGTATCACCATTGCCAATTGTAAACATGGATTCAGTGCCATCACCATCAAGCAAGATGTTATCTTTGTTGCTTTAACATCCCTCTAGAAATTCTGCAATGTGTGTGTCTGAATGAAAATAAAGCCTCTTTATTTTGATGTTAGAAACATATCTCTTTCGTAACATCATCTGAGTCTTACTTATTAGCTTAAAATCAAATGAAAGCAAACTTTAAGTATGAGTCTTCTTCCAGAAGAGTTTTCCCATCTAAAGTCTAGTCAACCTATAATATAGCAGATGCACTGTGAGTGTGCCTAACAAAGTATTTTATTACCAGTTGAATTTTCACACCATTTTACAATGAGCTGGTAGTTAATGTGTGACTTTATTTTTTCCCAAAACTCTATTAAATCTTAATTGGGAATGGGGCACTTAGTAAGTCAATTGTTCTAACTGGTGAACAGAGGGGTCTGGAGGAGCATCGGATGATACACCTTGGGGACAGTGTTGCTCACCAGATACACGAGAAATGCCAGTCAAGGCTACAAGCATATTGAACAAGGGTTGAGGTCAATTTTAAAAGAAAGAAGATAAATTTGATGTGAAAATATCTTTGGGAGTACCATTGTCCTAACTTGCCCCATTTTCGTTCAAATTTAGCAAAAATTAAATAGAGAAGGTATATAAACTCTCTGTGCCTTAGCTTCCTCATTTGGGAAGATTTTTATGAGATTAATTAAGTTTTCACCTGGGGGTGAAGCAATCAAGAGCACAGACCTCAGAGTTCACAGACAGAATGCCCGGCCAACATTCCAATCTTGACCACTAGTGTCCCTGTGACCTTGGGTAAGTTATTTGTCCTCTCCATACTCGGTGTCCTCATCTGTTAAATAGGGATAATAATACATAGTTCATAGTGTTGTTGGGAGATTAAACAAGTTAGTATTTACCAAGTGCTCAGAATAGTGCCTGGTACATAGTAAGTACTATGTAAATGTTTACTAAATATATAAAATTAAAATTGGAGAAAAAGGAAATAAGTTTGTCGCAATAAAAGCTTGTTTCTTTCCCTTCCATTTCAAATGTTTAAAAAAAAAAAACTTCTTTGAATGAAATACAATATATGAATTAGATCAGAGAATGATTAGTGAAAAAGAACACTTCTTTTCAAAATAGTTCTCTCCACTTTTCCTTTAAAATCTCTTCCAAGTATATCAAATACCTATAAATGGTGATTTACGTAGGGGTGTGAATTTGTGTCTATATCCATGTCTCATACATAAATAAATGTATTTTTATATCAAAATGTATACCCAAGGATTTCTGATGATATCCTTTGTTATCGTGTAATCCCTGTGATAATGACGTTAGTTTCTGAATACTCTGGTCAGTTAGTACATTCTGGCCTGAGCCTGGGCTTTTTTTCTGTTCACTGACAAAAGAGAACCGAGAGGCAAAGAAGCAATAGTGCTCTAATCCATCTTGCTTTCCAAAAATGAGGAGTGTTTATGTTAGAGTATTTGGCAAACATGAAGTTTTCTTTTTTTTTGAGACCTGCTTTTAAGGCCAAATTTGTTTGGGGTGGGGCACTGCTCTTGGCTTAGAAGCCACATTCACCACCAGGCCCCTAAACTAGGAAACACAAATGGCCAATTATGCTGTGACCCATCCCTGGACTGTTAACAGCCTGCAAAAAGGAAGGTCCTCAGCAAACAGCCTTTAAAATGCAGGAGAATCTAGGTGTCAAGGAATCTCCATCCCGCTGAACCTTTTTATCACAATGCAAATCCTGCCTAACTTTTACATTTAGAGGCACCCTAGTGACTGCTTCATTTGACAGTAACTGGGGAGACCCTGGGTAATGAGAATGAATGATCCTGGCAAGATATAACAGTGTCATAGGCATCTTTATTGACTATTCAAGCACTCCAAGACTAGAATCTCCCCAAAGGCAGTGTCCAAGCTTCTTTCAATTCTCAGTTTCAGTCTGAAAAGATTTAACCATTGACAGCAGATGTTTTGTTTTGGTACTTTCCATGACAGCAGAAGGAGATTCCAGGAGGGCTGTGGGGGAGGATCTGAAAGACAAGAGAACAGGAAACTGCATTTCTATCATCTTAAGATACCAATTCATATTCTAAGTGCGTGTCCCAAGGACGAAAGAACAAGGTGAACAAGGAGAATCTTGAAATGCAGGAACAGAAAAAAACAGGCCCTTGTCATTCTCTGCCCCCACCATGTTGTAACAATTAAAGAATTTAGGCCCTCCTGAGCACTATAACCTGTCTTCTCTCCTACCCCATATAGGGAGAAGGCATTTGCCTTATTCTTACTCCCAACCAGTATGCAAACCTCATCCAATCAACAAATGACCTACAAAGACCCCATCCAGCTCCTCCTTTCCTGGCTATAAAAATGGACCAAGGACCCATGTTCAGTGTGGGCTCTCTCTATCAGGAAGCCACCCTGATGTGCTGGCAGTGACTCTCCCCTCCCCCACTCTAATAAACTTTATTCTCCTTTCATTCTGCCTCCCGTCTGGAAATTCTTTTCCAACTCGCCCATGGACCACAACAGTAAGCTCTGAAAGCAAGATATACAATATAAGCACCATTGCGTTAAATGATGTGTGTGTGTGCCTTTCTTTCTTCCAATTTCCCTTTCCAGTCCTAGGTGGTCCCCCCACTAAATTGCCACCGGAAACTCTTTAGATCAGTGAGGGAGGTGATTACAAATGCTCGCCCACCTGCTGAGTGTAAAGAGCCTCTCAGCAGGCCTGAGCCTGCCCCCCTTGGCCATTCATTTTCTTCCTCTTTCCCTCAATCCCTCCCTCTGTGGAAAGGGAGCTTTACATCCTTATCTCCTTCCTCAGATGACACTGTGAGAAAGACAAGGTTCTATAGTGCTGTGGCCTTCTTCTCTTTCTCACTTCTCTTGGAAGAAGTGTTAAATACTCAAGATCTATCAGTTGTATTCTGGATGGTCCATTTGCTAGGCTCAGCGAATCTTCTAAATTCTAGAGCTCTTCATTTTTAATAAGCACTCAGAATTTTTCACCACCCATATTGCATGCAGACATGCTCAGTCTTTTCAGTCATGTACACCTCTTTGCAACTCTGTGACCTGTCGCCCACCAGCCTCCTCTGTCCATGGGTATTGTCCAGGCAAGAATGCTGGACTGGGTTGCTATGTCCTCTTCCAGGGGATCTTCCCCACCCAGGGATCAAACCCGTGTCTCCTGCATTGGCAGACAGCTTCTTTACCACAATTGGGAAGCCTATCTTAAGCAAGTGAAAATTGCAGAGGGACACCTAGAGCAATGGCTTTATTTATTCATTATTCTACCAGAACCTCTATTTATTCATTATTCTACCAGAATATAAATAAAATATTATAACCAATATTAAAATATTGAATAATATTCAATATTCTACCAGTATTAGCAAGCAACTATACTTGCTAAGAACACTACTGCTAAATTCTATGGTTAACGTAAATCATTCCTGCATTTGGATATTTGCTCTCTTGGCAATTAATTACATTGCTGCTTTATTTGTCTCTCTCTTGCAAGAAGTTGTTGTGGGTGTGGATGATCTTGTTAGTCATATATCTCTGTTCAGAGGCCCCTTACTTGTATATTCCTTTTATTTAAATTTTTAATAAAAATTAAATGTATATGAGGCACACCATGATGATTTGATATACAGAGTGGAATGATTGACACAGACCAGCTAATTACTGCCAATTAAAAAAAGATGTACAACTTGAGAGTTGTGAATTTTGCCCCAAATAAAACTTAACTCACAACCCTCAAGTTGTACATCTTTTTTTAGTTGAGAGTTATGGCGACCAATGAAAGACCCAGAGTGGACTTCCTTCCTTTGACTGGACTCCACGAGGAACCGGAGCTTCAGTACCAGCAGCGGCCCCTTGCACCCATCTGCCTCCTTGGGGAGTGCAGACGAATTTGAGTAAGTCTCTCCTGGTTCTTGAATCTCCCATATTGGTTGAGATTCTGAGTTTTATTTGGCAGTGGAGCAGGTTACCTGCCCCCTCCTAATAGGAAAGATACAGCGGGGATCCTGGAAGAAACATCCGGGCCATACCCACTCATGGTCTAAACACTGTGAAAGTGAAGTCGCTCAGTCGTGTCTGACTCTTTGTGACCCCATTGACTGTAGCCCACCAGGCTCCTCCATCCATGGAATTTTCTAGGCAGGAGTACTGGAGTGGGTTGCCATTTCCTTCTCCAGGGGATCTTCCTGACCCAGGGATCAAACCTGGGTCTCCCGCATTGTGGGCAGATGCTTTACCATCTGAGCCACCAGGGAATCCCTCTAGAGGCTGAGTGAGGCTCAGTTGAAAGATACCGAGGACTTCCTACCCAGTCAAAAGATGCTGGGTGGGGGGCTGGCCGAAAGATGCCAGGAGAATTGCCCACCCAGTGGAAAGGTACTGGGTAGGGGGGCTCAACTGGGAAAAAATCAAGGAATACCTGGGGCTCAGCTGAAAGATGCTGAGGTCAGCCTATTGTAGGGGACTGAATGGTCTTGGCTGAGTGGTTAATTAAGAGGCTCATCTGACGCTGTTCCTCAGTTGGACTGCCTTTATAGAATTTGTCAGGATAAAAGTGAGGAAACTACATGAGAGCTTTGCTCTGAAGAAAAGGGACAAGACTCCTCCCGGCCGGTTTCGGTTTTCTTTGGTGACTGAGAAATTGATGGGAGTGGCAGAGGCCTAGTCCTCAAACCATGCAGTGGTCCCATAGGGCAACCCACTCATTAATTAAAATACTTGCTGGTCCGGGGGGTCGCACATAAGGACTGGTTATTCAGCAACCTGAGCAGCCACAGCGGTCTTAGATTGCAGGACGCAGAATCCAAGACTCGTAAGACGAGCTGAAATGACTCTGGGGTGACTCCTGGAGGAGTTAAGTTCACAAGCAGCACATGGGCCCACTAAACAAGTTCACTAGTGAATTTTATGCCTGACAAATTCAGGTTAAAATGGAAAACATTTTGGAATCTCTCAAAAAAAGAAACAAAATGGTGTCAAAAAGCCAGCCTCGGACTAACACTCTAGCCAGATTCATGTACAATACATACAGAGCTCACACTTACAAGTTCCTAGTTAATTGGAGAAATTATACTAAAAGAGATCTCAGCCTAAAATGGCCAAATTGGGGTTCTTTTGATATTCTAAAATTGATATTTTTGAATGCACAATTAGAAAAGGCTGCCGTGCTTTGACTGGTATCTAGAAGCTTCTAAAACAGAAAATGATAGAATAACTTCTTCGCAGAAAGTCAATAAGAAATTGCTTGAAACTATCAGAATTAAAAAGGCTGCTAGCACTGACTTTGCCAGGTCACAGGTCTAGTGGAACTGGGAAGTCGTGTTTGACATTTATGCCATTTGTTTTTTTGCTTTTGGGGGTACTCTTGCCACTTAGCTTTTGATTTCTGGGCATCTCTTTGCTTTTTGTTTCATTCGGAGTGTGACACCTGGCTGGTGAAGTTCTGGTTCGATTTGGTTTGTTGGTTTGGTTTGAGTGTACAGACATCTGGTACAAACTGTTCGAGCTAGTATGTGAATTGCTCACTCTAAGTTTCCACACCCCAACTGGAAATTTTTTTAAATGACTGGTCAGTCAATCTATAGCTATGATCCAATGATAAGAAAAATGGCCTAAAAATATTAGATCTTTATTGACATAGAATAGGAAAACAAGGGTTGAGGTTCCCTTACATCTAGGACTTCCTCCTGTAATCAACAGCCAGAGGCTGATCAAACTAAGACCCTTACTTCCCCAGAGGGACAATCCCTACTGGGACCAATCTGCCCTTGTTATCAGGGCCAAGTTGAGCACTATCTGGTCTAAATTTTGGCTATAAAACTATGGTCACAAAAAAAATACAGTTTTTGACAATGTGGTCACTAGACTCCAGAGGAAGCTTGAAAAAAAAAAATTATCTCTTTAAGAATTCTTGCCCTGAGGAAATAACTCCTCCTATACCTTTAGACCAGAGCTCTCTGGATCACTTATCTAGACCATATCTAATTCCTGAAACCAAAAAGAACAAAAAGGGGAACAAAGCCTTTTAAAATCTTACTCTAACCATTTTTTATTCATAACTAAGTTTGGAAAACAAAGCTGTAGGATTGTGTTTATTTGTATGTATGTATGTCTCTGTGTGTCTTTTTTTTTTTTATAATATTTCTGGTTGCTGAGATCAGTTTGTCAATGAGCTCTAATCTAATTGGCCTTTTTTAAAAAAAGTAAGTGCTTGCAAATCAAATAATTCTAAATACAAGAGAAATTAATCTAAATGAATTTCAGATTCATGTGAAATGGGAAATATTCAGTGTTAAATACCTGATATTAATTTTTATTTGTTGATTTAAATAATGTAGATCAAAATAATGTCTAAGAGTACTTAACATTAAGCAGAATATTTTCATTGTACCTAGGTTTAATACAAGTTAAATATTATTATATCTGTCACAAGT
Organism: Antilocapra americana; assembly: GCA_007570785.1. Taxonomy (NCBI): domain Eukaryota; kingdom Metazoa; phylum Chordata; class Mammalia; order Artiodactyla; family Antilocapridae; genus Antilocapra; species Antilocapra americana. The sequence continues at coordinate 15,863,847 of ML661883.1, read as the reverse complement.
TTGTCAGTAAGGAAATTACCTCAAGTGAAGAAACTTCTAAAAAATGTAAATAAGATATGAGCCTTTAGATAGACTCTATTAAAAATAATTATGCTCTTTAGAAATATGTGTCTAAAATAGTCTCTCCAGGTTGGGGTAACTTGAACGTCTAAGGGTTGTGCTAAACTAAGTGTTGGAAGTCTGCTGAATAGCTAAGTTAGTTCCTAATAAAATAAGATTTTGAAACATTTACTACTAAACACTAATTACCTCTTACAGAGAAACTAGAGCGATTTGGGATTAAAAATAAATGATGTTTGGCGCCATTCTAAAATGTTTTCTAAGAAAACAAAAAGTTTAGAAATTATCACTGGTTTATTTATTTATCTATAAAATGCTAATATAAAAGTCAGGTCTTGGTTGCTTAAGGGAAGTAGGAAGTATGTTTTCAGTAAAGAAGGTATGAGGAATGGATTTGCATTTTATGATGGGAAAAGGAAGTAAGTTTGACTTACAGGTGGCTTTTTAGGATGGAAGAACACAGTAATGGGTGCGAAAAGTAATAAGGTTTGTGAAAAGTGAACCATAAGGAAAGAGTTTTGTATATATATACTTAGGACTAAGTTTAAAATAAAGTTAATTAAGTTTGCTTTTTAAATAAAGTAAGCTGGGGCAAACACTTGAATTTAGCTTTCCTCTCTGTTAAAAGGACACCTTTTCTTCAGATAATGAACTGCCTTTGATAACAGATTTAAGTTTCTTTATCTCTTAAATGATCTATTCTGAAATTCTTTGTTGTGACTGACTAGGTGAACAGTATTATTTCACAATGACCTCTAGTCCTATCTGACTGAGAGTTCTAAACCTTTTTGATATTTGTTGACAAGGCTTCTTAAATCATTATAATGAAGAAGATTTCTCGCTAAATTTGGGATGCTTCAGAGGGCCCCTGAAACATCCCAAAGAGAGATATTACACTAATTAGGTTCCTTTTGTATACAGAATTACATGGAAGTATTGTTAAGTGAGTAATAAGTCTCAGGTTATATTGTATGGTAGTAAGTTACTAATACAGATATCCTAGAAACTGTATGGAGTTCCTAAAATTTTGATATGTTTGGGTAAAATGTCATCAGGCATAATTCTAGTTACTGTCTCAAAATATTGTCATAGCAACTAACCAAGTTTCACAAAAATGCTTCCTCTTCAAGATTTAGAAAAAGGACTTTTGGATAAATACCAGTTTCTGAACTGGGTAAAGATCCTAATGAAAAACCTGATGACTTCACAAAGGTTAATAAAAGGACTGAATGAACTGGTGAATATGCTTATAACTTTTATGGTCTCTAGTTTTCCAGGTTTAAGAAAAACCTTCCCCTCAAACTAACTATGACAGCAATTTGGCAAAATTATATTTTATAAACAAATTAAAACATTTATCTTTTCTTTCTGAACCCTCCAGACTAAACTCTTAGTTTCCAATAACTATCAGATAAGTCAGGAAGGTTATCTCACTAACAGGTACAGAAATCTGAAGGAACTGAAAGGAATCTGAGACTTTGAGGAGGGAGGCGTTCACTTAGATCTGTTAGCAAAATCTGTGATAAACCTTTGGCATGACTTTCTTAGCCCTGAAAGTTTTTATTTTAAAAGTTCAGTCTGAGACTTTTATAGTCTCAGCAAAGCAAAAAAGTCTATGATCAATTATGGTTATATAAATCATCAGGCCAAGTTTATTGCTACCAGACCTATATTACAAACAAGTCTTAATTTGGTTATATTTGGTAAAAATGATGATGATTTTAGAGAGAGAAAGATGTTTCAATGAATGTTAAATCCCAGTTTGTTAATGGAGGTCTGTACCTACTAAGACTCATTTCCTGGAAAGTTCTTTGTTGTTAGGGTATATTAATGTAAAATTTAATTGCATTATTAAAGGACACTCTAAGGTTGTTTCTGAAGCTTATCTTAGTAATCTCTCTTTGAATGAAGATGAGTTGCCTCATGCATGACCTGCAATCAAGACTGGATGACATAATTTAAGGAACTGTTTTCAACCTGGATGGAAGGACCTTTCTATCAGGTACTCTTAACTAGCTCATGCCCAATGAGATTGAAGGGAAATTGACTCCCTCTTCCAAAGGCTCCTAAGTTGGACTGGTCTATAGAGAGGTCTGTAATGCACCTTAAAACAATGGTCAAACAGAGGTAACTACACTACACTAGAATGAGAAGAAATGACATCAGAAGTAGACAGCTTGCCCAAGATGCTGATCTGACTTTTATGATCATTTATAATGTTTCCTTGATTCCTTGTACCTATGCCTATCAATCAAATGTTTTCTTCTTGGACACGATTCTATGCTAGTTAAAACCCAATCCAATTGTTTTGTTGTGACCAATTACCTACATCTAGTACTTCTGGGTTAACTTGGATTTCTGTTCTCTAGGGATACACACTAGGAAATTTATTTTAGATGAGTGTTCAGTCCTGTTCCATCTTCATGATATTACTAGATGGGATTCTCTCACCTGGCCAATTAATAACACCTGCTCTGGGAATACTGGTCATAGATTTAAGTTTTCTCTTAGGGTCATTTAAACTCAATCAGAGTGATGAACTAAGTGTCAATAAAAAAGATTAACCTCTCATCTATGAAAAGGAAAATTCCTACAATTATGGGGTGGATCTACATGGTTAACACCAGCCTATGGTCATTTAAGTCTAAAAGCTCCTCTATGTTGGGAAGGGTTAAATCATACTAAAAATGATCAACCTGGTAATCATGAGACAAGGCTGGGTACTTTATAAATTATGTCTATTTTTACCCTTAGAAAGAGTGATTGTATGCAACTAAGTGGATTTGTGGCACTAATTTATGGCCTTCATATCTACAGGGATGGATACGAAAGTGTAGCCTGGGATTCCCATGAATTTAAGGTCATGCATGTTAATGAATTAGAGGTAACCCTAACCAATCTACCATTGGTATGACACCAGTGGGTCAAAGATCTGTATTCTGCTGGTATGACCATTTAGCAGCTTGTGTGTGTGTGTGTGTGTCCGCCTTCAATGGGATTCAGTTCAGTTCAGTCGCTCAGTTGTGTCCCATTCCCTAGTGTTATTAACTATACCATTTGTATTTTGCTTGTTTCACAAGATTTTTATTTCTTGTATTACCAACTGTATGACTGAGCCTCCAATGAAAATGATGACTAAACTTGAAGCAGTTGATCAAATGTATAGTTCGATATATGATCAATGATTCTAATAGTGTAACTCTAGGTATGAAGAGATGCAATGAGAGGGAATACTTTCCTGGGCCATAACTAGAAGACAGGTGTCCAGAGATCTTTTATTATTAAGACCTAGTCCAGTAATAGCACATTGAGTGTCTTATCAACAAAAACCTTCTTCAGAACTGGGAACGAGCCTTCCCAGCAACGCAGGACCAAAGTATGGTCAGAATTATGACCAGAAGGAGGCCACATCAACTACAAATTGGCACTTCACAAGAGCATTGCCATGGACTGAACAACAAAGGCGTTTGCCCTCTGCCTCTACAGAGATGGAGCCCCATGCTGCTATAGTTGCTGACCTTCAACAACCCCTGAGAAAGTTCACGGTGGAATGAGGCACAGGGTGAGTCTGTGGGGCAGGTCTCTAGCTGGTTGGATGTTTTTAGGAATGGATTTTATGATCTCAATCCTTGCATCTCCTCATATCTAGAGAAGCACTAAATCCCTTCATGATAATATCAGACCCTCGTGACTAACAAAAAGTCTTTTGTAAAATGAGTGCTTCATGGTATTGAATTTTGCCTTCACCAAAACCTTACATAATGCCTTTCCCCCACTGCTGCTTTGGAGCAGTCGCTCAGAGCTATCTGAGATGCTGCCTCCTGCGCTGCAGTCCTCATTTTGCCCCAAATAAAACTTAACTCACAACTCTCAAGTGGTGCATCTCTTTTAGTCGACATTACTGTATCATCTCATACAGGTACCTTGTGTGTGTGTTACAGGAACATCTGAAATCTAGTTTCTTAGAATTCAGTACAATATTATTAATGGTTTTTTTAAAGTTTTTTTTTTTTTTATTGAACTTTGCAACAATATTGCTTGTTTTCTGTTTTGGTTTTTTGGCCCTGTGTCATGTGGGATCTTAGCTCCCAACCAGGGATGGAACCTGAGCCCCCTGCATTGGATGGCAAAGTCTCAACCACTGAACCATCGGGGAAGTCCCTCAATACAGTATTATTAACTGCAGTCATCGTGTTGTACATTCAACCTCTAGCTGCATACATTCTACATACCGACAACTTTCTACACTTTGGTCAACACCTCCCAGACCCTGGTAACCCCTGTTTTACTCTCTGCTCCTCTATATTCACTTTTTTAAGATTCCATATACACATGAGATCATGAAGTTTTTTCTTTCTTGTGTTCCCTTGTTGTATTTTCTGTTGCTTGAGAAAAAGACTAATTCTATTAATATACAGAAGATTCAGCTATTTCACTTGTAATTATGAAAGCCTGGGCACAGATGGTGGTCAGCAGAAGACTAAACAGAACTGACAATAAAACCCACACAAGCCGAGTTGAAGTCCTTTTTCGCTCTGTGGGGCTTAGGACACGGTGTGAGGCCTGAAATGAGAACTGAGACTATCATTACTTTATAAATTCTCTTCCTGAGGCTTAGGCTTTAGAAATCAGCAAGATAAGAGCTTGGATTTTTTTTTTTTGGTTTGTTCTTACTTTTCAGAAAGGACTATTTGGGGCTGCAATTGTAGTGACCCTTCAAATCAGGAAAACAGAGGCTTAGTAAAGCTAATATCAAACAAACTCATAATAATAAAAAAAGTGCAAATGAAAACACAGTATCAGAGAACAAGCAGTGAGTGAGTGCTTCTCTTACAATGTCTGGGGTGAGTTTTGTGTTCGTGAGTGACGAGTTTCCAGACTGTGATCAAGATTAAAGGCCATTTGCTGGATTTTGGAATGCTTTATATTTCATGTATGTTGCTGTTATTTTTATTCAAAAGGCCATTTGCTATAGTAGACTGTTGAATCAGACAGGCCCCAGTTTGCTTCCTGGGCATTTAATTATCTATCTGACCTTAAATAAGGCTTGGCTTTAGTCTTCTCTCTTGTAGATAGGAATGGTGATACTTATTTCATAGTGCTGCTGTGAGATTTCAGCATATTTATATAATGCACCTAGTACTAAGCATGCATGCTTAGTCGTGTCTGACTGCTACCCCCTGGACGGTAGCTCACCAGGTTCTTCTGTCAATGGGATTTCCCAGGCAAAAATACTGGAGTGGGTTGCCATTTCCTTCTCCAGGGGTTCCTCCCCACCCAGGGATCGAACACCTATCTCCTGTTTCTCCTTCATTGGGAGGTGGATTCTGGACCACTGAGCCATCAGGGACTAAAGGATACTCTTTTCTTCCCACTTTTCCCAGCTTATGGTCTTCTTAAGTTCTTCTTATACTGTTTAAAAACTAAAGTATTTTCTAAAGAACTGGAGGAGTATCCTTTAGTTACTGACCACATCCATTAGAAGACAAAAGCATCATTCAATAGCTAATAGCAAAAAAGTAATTAGTGGTGCGATGATGAATTGTTTTGAACAAGTGGCAAACTAAACTTCAGGAGTACCCCAAAGATAGCATTATAAACTGCGTGAGTTTAAAAACTGGATTCCAACAGGTAAATGCATCTTTCAGGATTGTTGGTTACTTCTTTTTTCTGTCTCTTTTTTTAGACTCAATAAAAGCTTTCTTTAATAACCATAGTCTCATTATCCAGATACAAGCAAAGACAATTTTCAGGACACAGTGTTATCTTAATGGTTCAAAAATATACACACAGGAAATTTGGGGATCTAAATGCATATGCTATTTGGCAGTCTTTTTTTCATCTAACATTACATACAAAACATTTAAAAGCTGCAAGATGTCCCCTTGGGAGTGTATCATATCTTATTTAATCATTCCCAAAATGTTTACTATTTTTCTAAAGTTAAACTTTTATCCTGACATCCTTCAGAGAAACGCTTGAAAATTATTGAGGCAAAATGAGTGCACTTTTAATTTTTAATATTTTTTTCATAAATTACAGAAAACGTGCCTTCACTTTCAGGTCCCACTAGAGACAAAGTCTAGGGTAGCTTTAAATCAGTTCAATTCAAACCACCCCAAGTTCTCTTCCAGTACTATTTGCAAGGTCCTAGTGAACATCTTCCATCACAATTGCATGGACCTGTTGGTGATTAGGATATTTTTTTTATTTCTTGAAGCAGAGTATCTAGGCTGCTGCTGCTGCTGCTGCTAAGTCGCTTCAGTCGTGTCCGACTCTGTGCGACCCCAGAGACGGCTCCCTGGTGGGCTCTCCCCCGTCCCTGGGATTCTCCAGGCAAAAACATGGGAGTGGGTTGCCATTTCCTTCTCCAATGCAGGAAAGTGAAAAGTAAAAGTGAAGTCACTCAGTCGTGTCCGACTCTTTGCGACCCCATGGACTGCAGCCCACCAGGCTCCTCTGTCCATGGGGTTTTCCGGGCAAGAGTACAATGGCACCCCACTCCAGAGTATCTAGGGGAAACCTCCAAACTTGGGAAGTCAAGTTCCACTACCTACCTGGGCTGATGGGTTCTTTCTTTAGCCTAGAGCTAAATACTTCAACACTGCCTCCTGGTGGTGGAGACAAGAGGCATTTTTACAAACAAATCAAAAGAACCTGGCAGGTTCCTGTCCTTGGGGTCACAGAGTCAGACGTGATTGAGCACACACTCAGGAAAAAAAAAAAAAAAAAGATGTAAGAGGTACCTTTGGTTTAATTTGGTAATAAAAGTCCCAAATCAGAAATAAATTCTGAGAACCAAAAAGGGAACAGTATCAGATCAAATCTATATATGTTTCCTACTCTGGTCAAGAAACCATGTGAACATTGCAATAGGTTGCATTTGAGAATCCTTTTGTAAAATATGAGCAAAGGGCGTTCCTTTGGCAGAGGATAGATTGAGTGAGGAAGACTCACAGATTGGTTGAATGAAGGAGACAGGGATTATTTCATTTTAGTGTTTTTGGGAGGAACACTGTTTTTCTTTGTCGTCATTATAGTAAACTGGTGAACACCCAGGGAATTTAGTCAGAAACTAGTAAAATATCAGAGTTGAAAAAGATAGTAAGCATACTTGAAGTCTAACTTGAGTTATTGTATTAAATGACTAGACCAAAATCACACAGGCAATTAGTAGCAGACCATAAAACCTGGAGTAGTCATTATTCACTGACTATTAAGCATCTGGTATTGTGTAGATCATAAAGGCTCAGTGATAAACACTCAACACAGCCCCTGCCCTCCTGGAACCACTGGGACATCGATAACTATACCCTTTATCTTCTATTATGAGAAGACTATGAAATAAATGCTCTTCAAAAGTGATAGCTGGGAACTTTCCTGGCAATCCAGTGGTTAAGACTCTGAGCTTCCACTGCAGGGGGCATGGGTTCAATCCCTGGTCAGAGAACTAGGAGCCCGTAAGTTAAAAAAAAAAACAAAAAAACAACTTCCAAAACTGATATTTATTTGCTTGTCTGGAGCTACCATCAGGCTAGACAGTGGAATTCCTGGGAATTTAAATTCCCTAGCATAGGCAGGATTCCATGTACACATAGGCAGGCCTAGGATAGGCCCCTGTTTAATTTATAATTGTCAAGAGCAATGATGTCAAGCTGTTGTAGAGGATAAAAACCTTTAAGCTATAATAGATGGATCTCATTTTCACATTACTGGTGTGCATCTATAGAAGTCCGGGTGTGTCCAAAATCCCCAGTCCCCTCTGAGGAAAGTCAGTGCTTACTCATTTCAGGAAACATGGAAGGACTTTACCTGTCACTGTTTAGTCATTACCCCATGTAAGACTGTAATCGCCTAAGTATGAAACTCATGAACGAGTTTATAACATATCTCATCATTATGATTAATGTGGGTAAATAATAGTAAACAGGCTCTATCCTTCTCTAATAGTGTAATGAACTCCCAGTGCATTTCAGTATAGAGGCTCCAATTTTCTCAGAAGTCACTGTTGATCTTTTTCAGATTTTCATATTTACCTAAGCAGCAAAGATGGCTGTGTGTATGCGTGTGTTTAATATTCCTCTCTCCCCAACCCCTTTTCCAAAATGAAACAAAATGGCTCTAAGGAAGTTCTCCCGTAACTTCTTAGCTCTAATCTAATTTTCCTGGATGGTTAAGGGGCAAGTGATCACCAAGTATTCATTTTATTGATAACATAAGGATTTATGCTTTCTGTGCATGTTTTATAAGGATTTAAACACATAGACCTTGGGTTTCCCTGGTGTCTCAGTGTTAAAGAATCCACCTGCCAATGCTGGAGACATGAGTTAGATCCCTGCTCCGGGAGGCTCCCACGTGCTGCAGAGCAGCTAAGCCCATACACCACAACTACTGCGCCTGTGCTCCAGAGCCTGGGAACTGCAACTATAGAGCCCACGTGCTGCGGTTACTGAGGCCCTCATGCCCTAGAGCCTGTGATCCACAAGAGAAACCCCAGCAACGAGAAGCCCGTGGCCACAACTAGAGACAAGTCCACATAGCAACAAAGACCCAGCACAGCCAAAAATACATAAATAAGTAAATAAAATTATTAGAAGCCATGTAGACCCTGATTTTACATCATATAAAATGTTCTTTCCCAGTTGTTTTGAACAAATTTATCTCTTTGCTTTCACACGTTTGAGGAAGCTAGCCTGTCAGCTCAAGTTTAAATGGGATCAGTGATACCTCTCACAAGGATATTTTAAGAAACAACTTCAATAACCCTGATAAAATGCTTAGCACACTACCAGGCACTTACATGCCCAATAAATAGCCATTTCTTTCATTATTTGATCAGATAATCGGCAAGTGAGTTGACAACTGGCAATCAGCAAAAGTCCAAGTAGGCAGTGTGATCAGTTCATCACACTATAAACATCTTGGACCCAGTCATAGGGAGGCCAGTGACCAAACATAAAATTGTATCCACCATGGAGGTGGATGAAATCCAGAGTAAGTATATCATTTCTGTGAAATTGTGCCAGGAGATGGAAATCTCAGTGATTGGAGACTTTGGGGACCAAATAGGCCATTTTAGGGCATGATTGATAAACAAATGAGGGAACTTCTATTCTGGGAGTTAGAATCTTAAATCCAAGCCAACCAACATCCTCCAAAGGGCATAGGGACCAACATATCTTCCCAAGTCTTTATCAGGGCTGCATACCATACCTCCCCGTTAATCTTAATCAGGGTCTGCTATTTGGGAATGGGCTGAACTAGCAACTAGTTCTCCAATGGTAGAGTTAAAACTGGTTGGGAAAAAGAAGACTTTAATTATAGCATGTAGAAAAATGGGTGTTTGTTCATCTACGATATGGCCATTATACATCCACAAAGAAATTGATTCCCAAACGAAATCTAGAAGTCTTGTGTTTCAGGGAAAAAAGAAAGAAAAGAGATTGGAGTTAAGATTTTGTGCTTGATTTCTCACTCAATTTTGGACAAAGTATTTATCCTTTCTAAATGTTAATTTCCTTCTCTAAAATAATAGTGTGTATTGGGACTTCCCTGGTGGTCCAGTGATTAAGATTCATTGCTCCTAATGCAGGGTGCATGGGTTCCATCCCTCATCAATGAACTAAGATTCTAAATGCCATGTAGTGTGGCAAAACAACAACAACAACAACTCAGTGCATATTAAAAATACAGAATGATGGCGCTAGTGGTAAAGAACCTGCCTGCCAATGCTGAAGACGTAAGAGATGTGCGTTCAATCTCTGGGTCAGGAAGCTCCCCTGGAGGAGGGCACGGCAACCCACTCCAGTATTCTTGCCTGGAGAATCCCATGGACAGAGGAGCCTGACGGGCAATAGTTCATAAGACGGCAGAGTCAGACATGACTGAAGTGACTTAACATGGCACCATTATAGCAAATGAGAAAGTGCATAGGAAAGCACGTAGATTGTAAATACTGTAGAATACTTGTCATTTTTTGTTTATTTTTGTTTTCAACCAATGCTGTTTATTTTCCCCCACATTTATGTTCTAATTTTCCATTATCATAGAATTACAATGTGATGTAAAATATTTTCTACTATTATCATTTCACAAGCAAAAGTTAGCAAACATTCTGCATAATTATCAGACACAATATTAAAAACAAAAGCTAATGGAAGCATAGTCAACTTAGGTTAACAGTTTTCAAACTCTTTTCCTTAAAAATTATTGGGAAAACTATTTTTTAATAAATAAAAAACTTAAAAAAAATATTGGGGACTCCAAAGAACTTTTGTTTATGTGGTTTATATCTATAAGTATTTATCATGTAGAAATTTTTAATTTCCTCAATTTTCTTAGAAAAAATATATTTTATTTAAAAATAGTAACAACAAACCAATTATGTGATAATATACACACTTAATGGAAAAAAAAAAAAACAAATTTTTCCAGACAAAAAGGCCAATAAGAAGAGTTACATGCTTTGCAAATCTCTTTCATGCCTGGCTTAAGGGTGAAGTCGTTATTTATTTATCACTATTTATTTTTACTCACTCTTCCCTGCTGTGTCTCTCTCCACCATTTTCCTTCTCTTTCTAATCAAAGAACACATATACTCTTACACTCAGAAGACACTAAGTTGAACCAATGCTCTCTCCTCTCCTCTGAGCTCTGGCCATAGTGGTAGGTGAATCTCCACTGCCTTGTGCTCGCCCAGGACAAATGAACAGCAGCTCTGGCTGAGCGATGGAGACAGTAACCTAGGAGCCTAATGGAATTCTAAACCCATTAGTTCTTAACCTCTCCTTCTTTGCTCTTAGCAGAATAAAGACAGCATCTAACACAGAACAATTCCCAATAGGTAATGGACTCCCAAGAAGCTCTCCTTTTGATGGGAGGTTCTCTTTTGCCTATGGATCCCATTAAGTTAACTGCCCTCTTCTAATCTTATGGTTAATTTTTATATCATTAATTAATTATTATTTTTTAAACTTTTGGCTGCACTGTGTAGCACCTAGGGCCTTGGTTTCCCAGTCAGGGTTTGAGCACATGTCCCCCTGCCTTGGTACTCCCAGACTTCCTGGGAAGTCCCTATTTGTATTCTATTATGGGGTCTCTAAGAGTCAGACACGCCTGAGCGACTTCACTTTCACTTTTCACTTTCATGCATTGGAGAAGGAAATGGCAACCCACTCCAGTGTTTTTGCCTGGAGAATCCCAGGGACAAGGGAGCCTGGTGGGCTGCCATCTCTGGGGTCGCACAGAGTCGGACACGACTGAAACGACTTAGCAGCAGCAGCAGCAGCAGCAACATGATGCTTTTTCCATTTAGAATATCAAATGTTTTTCTCTGTAAGCTATCTGAAGTCTCTTCTGCCATCCTGTACCTGTGGAAATGAGAAGAGGGAAGCTATTTTATTTCAAAGGCAGGGAGGGGACCCTGTGAATGATGCAATCATTTCTAATGTGAAAGGAGATACACTTGTGTTTTTTATATATAATATCCACCCAAAGTTGTAGAAACAAAGGGCGTTGCAGAGGAATTTGAGATTATTTTCTGATGAGATGAGAACCATGACATCACAGAGGAGGGATCGGCACCATTTCACTGTAGTCAGAACTCCTTGCCTAATTTCACTCCTAGGTGGGGTTAAACAGTTTAAAGCTTACGTCTGTCTGCATGTCTTGCTGCTGACAGTTTGGCAAAAGATGGACCACAAGGTATAACCATCAGAGTAAATTTATGGAGGGATCATTATTTGTTATTGTCCTCCTTTTAATAGTTGCTTTGGGATTCATGTTTTCCCCCCACTCTAATAATGATTTTTATGATACTGAGCAAAATCCTTTCACTCTATTCTGAAACACAACATATTTTTCTTTCTTTCACAAATGGTTATCAGAGAATTCACATGGTTGTCCCACGCAGAGGAATTACTCTGTCGATACATCAACTTTTCAGATTGCACACATCTTAACCATCTATGTTTGTGTACTTTTTGTTTCTGGCAGAAATTTCTCAACATCCCAGCCTGAAGCAAAAAGTTGGAAACAGATTTCTCTCCAGGGATGCCCTTTGTCAACATTCAGGAAAGTTTGTTTTTTTTAGTTGATAATTATTTTTATTTATCTAGGTATTTATTTTTGGTTGTGCTGGATCTTCACTTCTGTGTTGGCCGCTCTCTAGTTGTGGTATGTGGACTTCTCATTGCAGAGGCTTCTCTTGTTGTAGGGCCTAGGGTGCACAGGCGTCATTAGTTGCAGTTTGCTGACTCTAGAGCACGGGCTCAATAATTGTGGATCACAGGCTTAGTTGCTCCACAGTGCAGCATGTAGGATCTTCCCGGACCAAAGATCCGTTCACCAAGCCACCAGAGAAGTTCTGTCTGTCTGTGCTTAGTTGCTCAGTTGGGTCCAACTGCAACCCCATGGACTGCAGCCCACCAGGCTCCTCTGTCCATGAGGATTCTCCTGGCAAGAATATTGGAGTGGGTTGCCATGCCCTCCTTCAGGGGATCTTCCCAACCCAGGGGTTGAACCTAGGTCTCCCACTTTGCAGGTGGATTCTTTACCATCTGAGCCACCAGATGGAAGGGTGCTGAATCCTCAGCAAACAAAAGAGATATCTATGTTCATATAGTCCAAACTAGATGATAAGTTAGTTTGGTGGGGTCACTTCTTTTAATGTTGGGATCCTTAGGAGAAAACTCACTCAATTGTATTTTATGGCATTGGGACAAAGACTATTAATATCATCATCATCGGTTTAATTATGAATGTCTGTTGCCCATTGAAAAAAAAACTCAGAATATCTTCATGTCTGTGGTGAACTGGACAGCTGATATTAGACTCTATTACTTTATAATTATAATTATCATTTAATTCACAGTTAATTATACCATTTTATTCTAGTTGCAAATATTCAACTAATACCCTATTAGTTGAATATTTGTCCATTCCTAACCGCCCCCCAGCAACAGAAATCAGTCAAAAATGAAAAAATAAAAAAATGAGTACCTTTCTCATTTGGCCCTATATCAAATGTATTTATCAACATGCAGAATTAACTCCGCAAATGCAACTCAAATTGAAAAAGCTGCCTTCTTTTCCCATCTATATTGTGTGTTGTATGCTTAGTCACTCAGTTGTATTTGACTTTTCAAGACCCCATGATCTGTAGCCAGCCAGGTCCCTCTATCCATGGGATTCTCCAGGCAAGAATACTGGAGTGGGATGCCATTTCCTCCTCACTATTTTAAGTCAAATTCTCATCACCTCCTCTGACTTATTATGATGGCCACCTGTTGGTCAACTTGTCTACATATTCCTTCTCCTCCAGTCTGTTCTACTGATGTCTGATTCCCCTTCCTAAAATTCAGCTATGATCAAGTCATTATCCTTCTCAAACATCTTTTGTATTTGATGAAAGTGAAAGAGTTAGTCGCTCAGTTGTGCCCAGCTCTTTCACGGTGACCCCGTGGACTGTATGTAATCTGCCAGGCTCCTCTGTCTATGAGATTTTCCAGGCACGAATACTGGAGTGGGCAGCCATTCCAGGAGATCTTCCCGACCCAGGGATTGAACTCAGGTCTCCTGCATTGCAGGCATTTTCTTTACTGTCTGAGCCACCAGGGAAGCCCTTAGTTTGTCTTCAGGACTCAACATCTCTATCTGATTATCTCTCACCATTTACACTCTGAGAAGCAATCTCAAAACCTTTGAAACAGTTAATCCCTTTCCATTTGAAAATTTTTAATTATGAATGTGCTTACTCACTCAGAGACTATATTTGTGTTTGTATCTTTCCTACATAGTAAATTGGCAGGAAATTCCCCTTGGATTACTGATGGCAGTATCTACCAACTCTACCCTCTGCTCCAGAAGAGCAGGTGTCTGTTGTCTGGAGTTGCTTTACCAGTTCCTATGAGAAGGCAGGCTCCCTTGGGTGCACTGCTACATCGCTGAAGATCACCTGTCCTAGGACTGTGAGTGTTTGTGTGTGTGGTTGTGAGCAAGGTGGAGAGGGGAACATAATCTTGGACTTTTGAGGATAGCTTCCTTTTTAAGTGTGGACAAATGGAACACTATCCAGGAAACAAGAATGGAGAAAGGGATCAGAGTCTCTACAATTTGAGATTTTTTTTTTTTTTGGCTGTGCTGAGTCTTCATTGCTGTGCAGGCTTTTCTCTAGTTGAAGTGAGCAGGGGCTACTCCACAGTTTCAGAGCTCAGATTTCTCATTACTGCGGCTTTTCTTGTTGTGGAGCACGGGCTATAGGCACTTGGGTTCCAGTAATTGCAACATGTGTGCTCAGTATTTGTGGCACACAAATTTAGTTACTCTGTGGCATCTGGAATCCTCCTGAACCGGGGATTGAACCCATGTCCCCTGCATTGGCAGACAGATTCTTGTTCACTGTGCCACCAGAGAAGTTCCATTTTGAGATTTTAAGTGGATATGCCTCTTTGGAAGCTAGCTATGAAACCCTGGGGAAGAAAAGAGGTTGTCATTTTAAATTCATGGGATGCTAGATGGGGGATCAAGTCCTAAAATCTTCAATATAAGCTCCTAAGAGCAGGGTCTTTGTCCAAGTTGGTGGACATTTTACGTTCAGAGTCCAACATAGTACCTGGCACATGGTAGACACTCCATATCTAGTGGGCATAAAATAAGTATTTAGTACTTATTAATAAATAGTACTTATAACTATTATAAATATTAGTACTTATAAATAAATTGCCTATTATACCTGATTCAGCTCATTTGGAGGTAGGTGCGGTGTATTTGAATACAAAAAGCTGCAAACTTACACACTCACATGCTCAGAATACCTGAGATGGGTTTGGAAGAAGACTGGATTGGGCTCAGGTCATGTGACCCCTGACCTTGCAGGTAGAAGGCAGCTCTATCACGTGACCATCATGTGACACTGGGCAACCACTTCATTCCCTGAGATTCTCCTCTCTCTTCTGAAAATTGATGCAGCTAGATTAAATAATCTTTTCATTCCAGGTTTAAGATTCTTTCATCCCCTGGATGGCATATTTTGTCACAGAGCTTCTTCTATCTTGGCTCTAACAGTAACATTTTTATAGGCTGTGCTTTGGCAAGTGAGAAACTGAAAAGATAGGATTAGTGGTTATAAAACCAAAGTGGTTTTCAGGCTCTTAAAAGTAGTATTGTTCAGGGTCTTTTATTCATACAGCAAAGTCTAGTGATGAGCTCATCACTTCCAATATGAATTGAATATTTCTTTGTGTTTGTAAGTTGATTGGAACATTTGCTTAGAATTTAACCTTGCCAAGAAGTTTTCCAAGAGCTCTTAACACAAAAGTGATACTCTGTCATTAGGTCAGAATCCATAGGAAAATAAATACATAGAAAAACATCAGTGACTTTAAAAACCAGATTCTTACCTTCAAAAGATGTAGGAGACAGAGAACCATGATGAGAACTTGAGGCTCTGTCAGGGCAGTCCTGTTTCAGTTGGGACAAAATATTTCTTGTATAGGGTTTTGGATGTGTAGAATATGAATGCCAATAGTTCAATACAGGCAATACATCATCTGAAAAAGAACCCTCAACTTCTTGTTAAAGAATTGATAGACAAGGTTACTTGAAAGCACTTTCTGATAAAATCTTATGGGTGATGGATAAAATATAACTCACTTTCCTTTTAAATTCACCACTGAGCTCACAAGAAGGCAAAATGTGCCCTCATGGTCAAAAACAAAGCATCTCTAAAAGTCAGAATTTGGGGAACATAAGCAAATACTAAAAATTTTCTGGGGGTTAGAGGGGTGGGGATAACTAATTTTTGATATCCCCAGCCAGGAACAGGAAAGAAGATCTTAAACCTATGCTTTGTTGTAAGTTGGAGATGGCATCCCTCAATTGGGTTTAGAACCTTTGAAGGTCTGTACCCAAAGCTAAAGATAGGAGTACTAGAAAAATCCACCCGCCAGCATAGGATGATAGGAAGAAAATCTTGCTCTTATAATAACAAATGAGGCAGGAGAGGCTGTTATTGTTGTTTAGCCACTAAGTTGTGTCTGACTCTTTTGAGACCCAGTAGACTGTAGCCTGCCAGATTCTTTAGTCTGTGGGATTTCCTAGGCAAGAATACTGGAGTGGATTGCCATTCCCTTCTCTAGGGGATCTTCCCCACCCAGGGTCAAACCCTGTCTCCTGCACTGCAGGCAGATTCTTCACCACTGAGCAGCCTGGGAAGACCCAAGAGAGGCTGATTGAGTTAACACATTTTCTGCTCCTTGCATTTCTACAGAGGAAAGTAGCTGTATTGATTAACATTAAATTTTGTTTATTCATGCTTAAAAGGAAGCTCTAAAATACTAGAAATAAAAGGGTAAATGTGTGGACGGGTCATCATTCATGTATTGCTTTCTTGTCTTTGCAACTAGTCTGTGAGACTAGAGACCATGATTTAGCCATTGTACCGCACCCTTGCCAACATCGATCCCCTAAGCGGCCAGTCCTGAGCCTGGTTAAACGCGAGTGAATTGGAACGATGAGCCAGCCAAGAGCGCTCTTCCCCGGGAGTGACTGTTTGCGGTCTGGGACCGCTGGCCTCCTACCAAGCCGGGGACGCACCAGACACCCCACCCAGATCCTGGGTGCGCTGCTGTGTGGCCTCTCGCAGCTGCTCCCCGCACCCCGCCTCAGCTGCGGCTGCGTCACGGCGAGGATGAAGGGATCCGCGTGTACCGTGCGCTCACGGCCTTGTTTGTGATTAGCCGACCCCGAGGGAAAACGGGCTGTCCAGCCCTTGCTGCCTTTAGCGTTTCTTGTGGCTGTGTTCTGCAGGAGGGCGAGGGAGACGTGTTTGCAGCCTGGGGTGACTCGCCTGCAGGCCGCTGGGCCCCCTGCACCGCTCCCCAGGCAGCAAAGGAGGGGACCCGGGCTGTTCCTTTCAGGGCCACCCGGTCCCTGAACGACGGGGGAACACCCGTTCCCTCTGCCAAGTGCGCAGTGTTTAGGCTGCGCCTGGCGGGGAGAGTTGGTTGAGTCACTTGGAATTGAAGTAAACCCTGCTGCTGGGCTGGGGGTCGGGGGATAGGCGAGGTGCACAGCCTCCCAGCCAGCAGTCTCCCATCTGCTGGAGATTCTGAGCCAGAAAAAAAAAAAAAAAGGCAATTTATCTAGCCATCCCTTAAATGTAGCTTCTTTTGTGAGTGGCAGATGGCAATGTTCATGTCACCCTGAGATCCAGGGAGGGAGGACAGCCCACTTTTGGGGGTCTGGAGAAGATCTGGGGTGGGGGATGTACTTTCTAGTATTTCTCAGTTCTGTGTCCTCCTGCACAATTTGAATTCCACTTCCTTCCTCTGTTCTCCCCACACAGCCCCTCACCTCCAAAACAAAACACGAAACCCTTAGATCTCAGTCCCAGGATATATCTGTTAGTTTTCAAATTCTTAAAAAGAAAAAATATCATTATTATTTAATTGTGTTATTATAGAAAAGCTAGAGCAGTTAGCTCAGGGCTAAAATTAAACAAGTCTTCATGAAAAAAGAAAAAAAAAGGTTTCTCCACAGGTAGCAGGTAATAAGGATATAGATGAGACAAAATGTTGCCTGGGATTTAACTTCAGGTTGGGAAAATCACATAGCTGTGTAAACTAAGTTCCTGTGCCCCACACACAATGAAGCCAAACAAACTGAAATGCTGGAGTTTGGAGCAGGGAAAAGCTTATTGCAAGGTCATGCAAGGAAGACGAGGTGTCTCTTGCTCTAAAAAGCCTTGTGCTCCCCAAAGGATTTCAGCAGAGCATTTTTAAAAGTTAGATGAGGGAGGAGAAGGGGTTGCAGGGTACCTGATCAGCTCATACATGATTCCCTGGTTGGCTGATCGTGAGGGCACAGGGTATTGTCACAAGGCTAACTTTCAGTCCTTAGACTCTGAGAGGACTGGGGCTTAAGTGCCCATGCCCACCGTTATCAGGTAGCTAACCTCTTCCTTTTGGTAGGGGATGTTTTGCAACTGCAAAACAACTCAGGAAATTTGCATCAAATCCAGGTACTTCTGAGAGGAGTTGGCTTCCCGGGTGGTGCAGAGGTAAAGAATCTGCCTGCCAATGCAGGAGATGCAAGAGGCTCAAGTTCAATCCCTGAGTCAGGAAGATCACCTGGAGTAGGAAATGGCAACCACGCCAGTATTCTTACCTGAAAAATCTTATGGACAGAGGAGCCTGGCGGGCTATAATCTATGGAGTCACAAAGAGTCTGACACGACTAAGCATGCATGCATGTGCACGTGCGTGCACACACACACACACACACACACACACACACACGCACACACACATGCGCACTCTGAGAGGAGCTAAAGCAGAGGATATGGGGGAAGACCTGTCCTAGGAAGGCCCCATAGTGTCCTGCGGAGTACAACAGTGAGAATCAAGAGTTGGTGGTGCATCTCTGCCCCTCTCCCCCATGGTGTTCTCATCTGGAGATGGCAAGACTTGGCCCAGAGATCTCTGAGCGTCTCAACGAACCAATCTAAAAATGTAAGCTGCAGCAATGAAGCTGAAAGGGTTTGTGGTGCTATAATGTTAAAAGTCTCTCTGGGATTTCTCAGCCTGCTATGTCAGTGGAGTCTGAACCCCAAAAAGGGCAGCTCTAAATTAAAAGATGGGAGCTTTGAATGAGTGCGGGAAAGCCCAAGAGACACACGGAGTGGGTGTGTCTCTGGCAAGGGGCAGTGAACTGTGAGAACAAGACTCAGATACCTGGATCTATTTCATGGTTTGTCTCATGAACTCTGCACATTTGCTCCTGCGGACGTTTGATTTAATGGTGCTGTGAGAGGCTCGGGTAACACTGAAGGCTTGTGTTTCAAATGATTATGCTGGGGCACAGTGAGGGGGAGGCAGAGAAGAGAGGGAAGCAGGGCTGGGAGAACTGGGTGCTCAGCTGCTATTGCCCTGGCTCCCTGAGGATTGGTAGGGTGGGCTCTGCTGTCCTGCCTTTTAACACCTTCTCAGGGTATCAAACCATTCAGCAACAGGTGGATCCAGAGTGGCTTTGGGGTGCAAAGTTACAGGAGGGTATTCTGAGGCTCACCGATATCATATCAATACTTGACCTCCAAGCACGTGGGCTAAGTCGCTTCAGTCATGTCCAGCTCTTTGTGACGCTATGAACCGTAGCCCGCCAGACCCCTCAGTCCTTGGGACTCTTTAGGCAAGGATACTGGAGTGGATTGCCATGCCCTCCTCCAGGGGATCTTCCTGACCCAGGGATTGAATTCACATCTCTAAATCTCCTGCATTGACAGGGGGTTCTTTACCACAAGGGCCACCTAACCGCTGCTGCTGCTGCTAAGTCGCTTCAGTCATGACCAACTCTGTGCGACCCCATAGATGGCAGTCCACCAGGCACCCCTGTCCCTGGGATTCTCCAAGCAAGAGTACTGGAGTGAGTTGCCATTTCCTTCTCCAGTGCATGAAAGGGAAAGTGAAGTTGCTCCGTCGTGTCCGACTCTTAGCGACCCCATGGACTGCAGCCTACTAGGCTCCTCCGTCCATGGAGTACTGGCAAGAGTACTGGAGTGGGTTGCCATTGCCTTCTCTGACCTAACCGCTAAGCATTCTGAATTGCTTTCAAGAAATAGCTCTCTCCTTGTGGACATCTATCACATTTAAAGGGATGGTTGCTTGTTATAGGATCACAAATTTCAAATCACACAGATTCAAGTTCCAGCTCTGTTCTTTCTTTCCTGTGTATGCTGCAGAGTTGCTGGGTATGGTTGTGGAGGATGTTCACTGCTCAAGAATGTCAGACTCAAGTAGTGAGTAGGATCTGAAACCCAGCCCTTATTCTGCTGTTTAAATCTAGTGCCCTGACACAAGAGCTGTTTTCACTTGCAAGAAGAGGCTTACTTTTCTTAATAAAACAGAGACATCAGTTGCTTGCTAAACCATACACCCTGGTTTGCTTCTACCTAGAGAGACATTTTTCTAATTTTCACCAAGGCATCCTATGAGCTAAGTATCAGGTCAAGGGTGACCTTGTAAGCTTTTTTAATCTTCAGCTTCCTCATCTGGGAGGTGAAGGGAATAAAACACACTTCATAGGATTCTGCAGCACTACATATGAATAAAGAATCCAGTGTGGTGCTCAGTTCTGGATAATAAATGATCAATAAATAGCATCCTCATAGCATCTCCACAATATTTACTTAAAAAATTTGCTTTCAAAAATTATGATGATGAGTTTTTAAAAATCATAGAACTGGCCTATGCGTAATTACTGCTAACAGGGTATTATTTTTGTGTGTGTGTGTCCTTTTTTCTCCCTAGTGTTCAATAATGACATGATAAATAGCAGAAACTGTGGATGAGATGGGAATTGTGAAGAGAGGGAGATTTTTAAACTCAGGGCTCAGAAAACCTCATGGTAGAGGTAGAATTTTAAATTGGGCATTCTATGCAATTTTTCCAAAAATATTTGGAAAGTGTGTGTGACCAAAGTGATGGGGATGAAACTGAAAAGTTTCTCTTTGTTCTCACTAGGTCTTTTTTTTTCTTTAGCCGTTCCAAGCAGCTTGCAGGATCTTAGTTCCCCAACCAGGGATCAAACCCCAGTCCTCTGAATTGGAAATGTGAAGTCTTAACCACTGGACCACCAGGGAATTCCCACTATGTCTCAACCCACTAATTAAACAGCTAGAAAGTTCTTGAAAGAGGAAAAATAGCAGTAGACAATTGGAGAGATTCTTTGGAAATGGCAGTGGGTGAATATTCTTCAGCAGAGGAGCCACAGCTGATTATGAGAGGCTGATAACTACTCCCTGAGTAAAGCACCTGTCGTCTGGGAGGGCCAGCTGTGGAACCATAGCTGCACTCGACAGAGAGAATCTTTCCTACAACTATGTTGGTGACATTTCAGCTAGTGGCAGGAGCCCACCACAGCAATGAATGGATCTGTCACTATCAGTTGATTGCCCATCAGACTCCTTCTGTCAACAAGCCTGGCTGCTGTTAATTCCCTAGAAAAGAGAGAGGGATGTTCTTATGTCTGCCCCACATACAAAGGTGCATCTAGTCAACCTAAGATTATAAAGAACAAAAGACCAGTAAAAAGAATAAAACAATGTCTTTTGCAGCAACACGGATGGACCTAGAGATTATCATACTGAGTGAAGTTAAATCAGACAGAGAAAGCCAAATATCATATGATATCACTTATGTGTGGAATCTTAAAAAAAAGAAATGAAACAAATGCACTTATTTACAAAATAGAAGCAGACTCACAGACTTAGAGAACGAACATATGGTTCCCAGAAGGGGAAGGATAAGGGAAGGGTTAGTTAGGGAGTTAGGGATCAGCATGTACACCTACATTTAAAATGGATAACCAACAAGGACCTACTGCATAGCACAGGGAACACTGCTCAATGCTATGTGGCAGCCTGGATGGGAGGGAGTTAGGGGAAGAGTGGATACATGTATATGTATGGCTGAGTCCTTTTGCTGGCCACCTATCCCAACATTGGTAGTTGGCTATACTCCAATATAAAATAAAAAGTTTTTTTTTTTAAAGAATGCAGTTTTCAGGTATTTCAAGGGCAGTATTAATTTGTCTTGTACTTTTTCAAATCATCAAATGCAAATGTGAAAATTCTTATTTCTTTTCTAATTTTTTGCTGTGTGGATGGGACTTAGAATTTCATTCTGGCTTTTCCTCTGACTGTTTGTGCAGCTCTGGTCTAGTCATTTAGTTCTTCTGAATCTCTTTCTCTTCATTGTTTAAATGATAAAACTCCTCTTACTATCCTGGCTAAGGTAGAGCTTTCCTCCATGTTACTTTGCATAGCATTGTCAATTTTATTTCCTTTCAAGAACTTGTTAAAAGTTGTAGCTATTTCCTGTATTTTATTATTATTTTCTCACTTAAAACTCTGCCTCACAGTCTAGAAAGGACACTGTCTTGTGCCCTGTTGTATCTTTAGTTCATATTATGTGTACAAATATTTGTTTCAGAAATGAATCACATTAGTTAAGCATATAGAAATACTTTTTGAAAAGAATAAAGTATTACAAAAGTTTAAGTCATTATTATAATCTTTATTTGCCATTTAGTGTTTACTTTCACTCTCATTTTCTCCTGCTAATTGACCCTTGGGTGAAAGGTAACAATCAGGAGAAAGGTGCCTTGAATCATTCATGTCACAACCACTAAAATTGTAAAAATCTTTGAACCATTTTTAACACATAGCTATTTTGAGTGTTTTAAGGGATGTCACTTCTGCCCTCAGAAGACCCCTAATTTTACCCAAAGACAATTTATTTTTTTAAGGAATTAAATCTCAAGTGCAAATAACAAAGGCTAGAGTGAGCTCACTCATGTATTATCAATCATTAACCATTTTTATTAAGATAAGGAGCATTGTCCTTCAGTGAAGTCACAAGCAAGGATTTAAAGTAAAAGAATCACACAGACCTATATAAACATATACATTTCCTTGTGAACAAGCAATAAATGCAGGCACAGGGCCATGTAATTCCATTTATAGTAAAGAATGTCTTTAAAGGAAACAGAGTCTGGAGAGATGCAGTTTAATCCTCACCAAACCTGTTGCATTGTTGTACTAGTCAATCTGAAGTTAGGGGATACAGCTCCTTAAAGGTTTAGAGAAGAGACTGCCTTTTTTCTTCCACTTAAAAAAAATGCAATTAAATAACTAACAGGATCTCAATTTAGTCTTTGACTTCTGCTCTCATAACTGGAGAAATAGTCTGCTACCCAATTCAGCCTTATGCTTCTTGGAAAGTAGATAACTATTTGCAATTTTAAATTCATAGCATTCTCATTTTCAAGATTAACAACAACAACAGTAAAAATTCTTGGAGTCCCACCACAGACACATCTCATTTCATGAACTGGAAATCAAATACATTCAGGAACTAGCAAATTTTTCTAAGTCACAACAAGAAATTACAAATAATCGCTTCAATTTATTAAATCTTTAACAATATTTCATTCATTATCATAGGTATTTGCAGCCATAAATATATTTTAATCCTAAAATTATTCTCAAAGACTGAATTTAATAATAATCTGTAAACTGCTATTACTCAAACTACTGGCTGTTTACCCCAATCCATTCTCTCTTTCATTAACAGGGCTATAGCATTCCTTCTGTCTTGCTTAAGAAAAACTTTTGGATTCTGTACTTCCTCTTTTTCTCTGTTTCCTGATGAAGGCAATGATGCTGGCTACAGCAAACATGGACACCTTGTATTACAGATGGTGTTGAAGCTGTCATTCTTGGTCTCTAAATGACCACAAGGAGGAGAGTCTTGGATGCTTTTTGAGTCTTGGGCTCATGTGAGTGAGAAATAAGATTCTATCTGTTGAAACCACTGAATTTTAGGGACTCTTTTTTAAAACCAGCAGTTATCATTATGCTGATATGAATGTTAAAGGAAAGTTCCTAGAACATAGAAACAGTTGGATAATTGCTAGTTCTTATCACTTTTATTACTAGCAGTAATTTTTCTCACAAAACCCTGTTTCAGATGAGAATTATATGGTGGATGATACAATGAACACTGGAAAGCTATGTGCTGTCTGAATTAGAAATACATTTCTAGTGAATGAAAGAAGTCTGGTGGAGGAGGTGAACATTCTTCTAGTTGTTATTTTAACTCCTGATTTGAAATTTGTCTTATTTTCAATAATGGTACTTTTTTTTCTCTGTTTTGTAAATGTTTATGATAATGGGAGGGCTCCCAGGGTGCTAGTGGTAAAGAACCTGCCTGCCAATTCAGGAGACATTAAGAGATGCAGGTTTGATCCCTGGGTTGGGAGGATCCCCTGGAAGAGAGTATGGCAACCCACTCCAGCATTCTTGCCTCAAAAATCCGCGTGGACAGGGTAGCCTGATAAGCTACAGTCCATGTGGGAGCAAAGAATTGGACATGACTGAAGCAACTTAGCACACACTCACACATGATAATGGGAAGGTATACTCAAATATACTGAAAATAGTAAATGCCTTTAAAAGCAGAAGGATTCAGAATAAACCAGGTATAAGAAGGGACTCTATTTCATCACTTAACTCTTCTAGCACATGAAGAATCCTGTAAGTCTTAATTCTAAGGAGATGGGAGAGGAAACACTAGCTTGTCCTTCTAAATCCTTTCGGCAAGTAATGGTCCTTTGCAAAGCACAGGTTCCAGGGAGCCATTCCAGAAAAAGATGTGGGCAGTTTTGATTATGTGTATGAGTTGTGGCCAGGATATGGAGGAGGGTTTTATATTTCATTTTTTAATCCCTATCTATCTATACTTCAATGAGGCATATTCTCAGATACTATCTCCTCAGTATTCCACCCCAAAATGGTCTAGGCTAAAACTGCATAGACTCAGGAAAGGGGGGAAATAATTGATTGGAAACTCTCTAAAAGTAAGAATTGACCTTTGAGACTCCAGGTCCCTCTGTCTGGTTTCCCTTTTCCCTACAAAAGCACCACCTTGCAAGGTTCCAACAAACCCTATGTGTACAGGAAAATCTGCATCTCATTTCTGCTGAAATATGTTTTTAATTTGAGATTTGAGTTTCCAGACTGACTTGTGAACATCTAAAGGACTCAATGTCACTGTGAGATGATGGTCCCCAAGGGCCAGTTGGTCATCAGCAGAGAAATGGGCAGTGATTAGCTGGCTGTCAGTGGTCAAAGGCGCTAATGTGACTGCAGAAACCAACATGGGAAAAGTGAGAAGGAAAGAGGGAAATTTTGATGGTGTTGTAGGGGAGTGGAAATGGAACAAGGGAAGCTTTATTAGCTAAAGGGATTGTTAGAAGATGGAATATGAAGAGGGTCGAGATGGGAAAAAATAAAAACTTTACAGATAATTTGGAATGAGTTTAAAAGATCACTTTAAATGGATAAAGATATTAAGATATACATTTCAAACCAAGTGGTAAAAACCAGAAGGGTTTTTAGAAGGGTTTTAGGTTTACAGAAGGGTCAGAAGGTCCAGCGGCTAATTATGATGTTAGTGTTAGTCATTCAGTCATGTCCAACTCTCTGCAACCCCATGGACTGTAGCCCACCAGGCTCCTCTGTCCATGGGATTTTCCAGGCAAGAATACTGAAGATCTTTCCTATCTAGGGATCGAACCTGAGTCTCCTTCATTGCAGACAGGTTCTTTATCACCTGAGCCACCCGCAAAATCATGATAATAACAAATTTTAAAAAGTAGTAATTCCAAGGACTATTTCCATCCATGCAGATCTGTCTATCCTCCCAGTCATTTTGCCCCCATTTTATTTAGATCATCTCATCTAATTGTTTGTGGGAATATTAATATTCCTGCTTTACATGAGAAACCATAAAAATCAACAGGTTTTAAAAGTTGTGATAACCTTCCTCTTCTTCCTCTCTACTCCCTAAAACAAAGGTTTGATCATGATGTGTTTGTTTGAAAGGTTAAAAGGCATCATAAAGTTATTTTACCAGACATACAGAGGAGGGAAGAAGGGATTATCTTGCTATATTTATTGTGTTGATGATGATTTAATGGAATTTAATTTATTGATTTATATGTGAGTCTCCCCTCTCCCACCCCAGACCATTTCTCCTCATCGGCCCCTCTCTGACTCCTGATGTGGCTGCCCATAAAGTAGGCATTCTCTTTGTGTCCAAGGAGGTACTCGGATTGATTTTGCTTGATTCATTGTATCTGAGGGATGATGGCATCCACAATTCCACCCCTGACATAATAGAGTGTCAGGAAAGGAAAAGTTCATTTTTGTGCTATGCGTGGGAAAGTGGTCTGGAGGGAAGATGGCCTCTTATCAACAACTGGCTTGAGAGCTTTCTGTGAGAAAAGGAAGTGTCATTTGTTCAGCAAAGGTATTTGTTCATTATTTTCAGTATTCTGTACCACTTGTATGTAATAAATATTTGCCACTAATAAGCACTCTCAAGGGCTTCCCTGATAGCTCAGTTGGTAAAGAATCCACTTGCAATGCAGGAGACCCCGGTTCAATACCTGGGTCTGGAAGATCTGCTGAAGAAGGGATAAGCTACCTACTCCTGTATTCTTGGGCTTCCCTGTGGCTCAGCTGGTAAAGAATCCACCTGCAATGTAGGAGACCTGGGTTCTATCCCTTTGTTGGGGAGATCCCATGCAGAAGGGAAAGGCTACTCACTTCGGTTTTCTGGAGAATTCCATGGACTGTATAGTCCATGGCATCATAAAGAGTCAGACACAAATGAACAATATTCACTTTCAAGTGCCCTCAAAGAGTTCCCAGGTGGCGCTAGTGGTGAAGAATCTTCCTGCCATTACAGGACACATAAGAGACTCAGGTTTGATCTGTGGGTCAGGAAGGTTCCCAGGAAGAGGGTGTGGTAACCCACACCAGTATTCTTGCCTGGGGAATTCCATGGACATAGGAACCTGGCAAGCTACAGTCTATAGGGTCACAAAGAGTCAGACACAACTGAAGTGACTCAGCATACACACAAAGTAGCTGCCCTCTGAAAAATGAAAAAGTTATAAACTTTATTTGGGTGCCCACAACCCCTTTTTATGTCTGTTTTCTCCTTTTATTCTAACTCCTAGACCTATTCCATTTTATCCTGATCACATGGGCGATGGCCTTGTCTAACTCAGTGAAACTAGGCCATGCCACGTGGGGCCACCCAAGATGGACGGGTCGTGGTGGAGAGGTCTGACAGAATGTGGCTCACTGGAGAAGGGAATGGCAAACCACTTCAGTATTCTTGCCTTGAGAACCCCATGATCAGCATGAAAAGGCAAAAAGACTGGACACTGAAAGATGAACTCCCCAGATCAGTAGGTGCCCAATATGCTACTGGAGATCAGTGGAGAAATAACTCCAGAAAGAATGAAGGGATGTAGCCAAAGCAAAACAACACCACCCAGTTGTGGGTGTGACTGGTAATAGAAGCAAGGTCTGATGCTGTAAAGAGCAATATTGCTTAGGAACCTGGAATGTTACATCCATGAATCAAGGCAAATTGGAAGTGGTCAAACAGGAGATGGCAAGAGTGAACATTGACAATCTAGGAATCAGTGAACTGAGATGGACTGGAATGGGTGGATTTAACTCAGATGACCATTATATCTACTACTGTGGGCAGGAATCCCTTCGGAGAAATGGAGTAGCCATCATAGTCGGCAAAAGAGTCTAAAATGCAGTACTTGGATGCAATCTCAAAAACAACAGAATGATCTCTGTTCATTTCCAAGGCAAACCATTCAATATCACAGTAATCCAAGTCTGTGCCCCGACCAGTAAAATGGCTGTCTGAGGAAGCCTTACAAATTGCTATGAGAAAAAGAGAAGCAAAAAGCAAAGGAGAAAAGGAAAGATATACCCATTTGAATGCAGAGTTCCAAAGAATAGCAAGGAGAGATAAGAAAGCCTTCCTCAGAGATCAATGCAAAGAAATAGAGGAAAATAATAAAA
Source organism: Antilocapra americana (assembly GCA_007570785.1). Lineage (NCBI taxonomy): Eukaryota > Metazoa > Chordata > Mammalia > Artiodactyla > Antilocapridae > Antilocapra > Antilocapra americana. The sequence continues at coordinate 15,836,333 of ML661883.1, read as the reverse complement.
TGGGAAAGACTAGAGATTTCTTCAAGAAAACTAGAGATACCAAGGGAACATTTCATGCAAAGATAGGCTCAATTAAGGACAGAAATGGTATGGACCTGACAGAAGCAGAATATATTAAGAAGAGCTGGCAAGAATGCACAGAAGAACTATACAAAAAAGATCTTCATGATCCAGTTAATCACAACGGTGTGATCACTCACCTAGAGCCAGACATCCTGGAATGTGAAGTCAAGTGGGCCTTAGGAAGCATCACTACAAACAAAGCTAGTGGAGGTGATAGAACTCCAGTTGAGCTATTTCAAATCCTGAAAGATGATACTGTGAAAGTGCTTCACTTCATATGCCAGCAAATTTGGAAAACTCAGAGGTGGCCACAGGACTGGAAAAGGTCAGTTTTCATTTCAATCCCAAAGAATGGCAATGCCAAAGAATGCTCAAACTACCACACAATTGCACTCATCTCACAAGCTAGTAAAGTAATACTCAAAATTCTCCAAGCTTCAACAGTACCTGAATCATGAACTTCCAGATATTCAAGCTGGTTTTAGAAAAGGCAGACCAGAGATGAAATTGCCAACATCTGCTGGATCATCGAAAAAGCAAGAGAGTTCCAGAAAAACATTTGTTTCTGCTTTATGCCAAAGCCTTTGACTATGTGGATCACAATAAACTGTAGAAAATTCTTCAAAAGATGGGAATACCAGACCACCTGACCTGTCTCTTGAGAAACCTGTATGCAGGTCAGGAAGCAACAGTTAGAACTGGACATAGAACAATGGACTGGTTCCTAATAGGAAAAAGAGTACATTAAGGCTGTATATTGTCACCCTGCTTATTTAGCTTATATGCAGGGTACATCATTAGAAAAGTTGGGCTGGATGAACCACAGGCTGGAATCAAGATTGCAGGGAGAAATATCAATAACATCAAATATGCAGCTGACACCACCCTTATGGCAGAAAGTGAGGAACAACTAAAGAGCCTCTTGATGAAAGTGAAAGAGGAGAGTGAATAAGTTGGCTTAAAGCTCAACATTCAGAAAACTAAGATCATGGAATCCAGTCTCATCACTTCATGGCAAATAGATGGGGAAACAGTGTCAGACTTTATTTTTCTGGGCTCCAAAATCACTGCAGATGGTGACTGCATCCATGAAATTAAAAGACATTTACTCCTTGGAAGGAAAGTTATGACCAACCTAGACAACATATATAAAAAAGCAGAGACATTACTTTGCCAACAAAGTTCCAACTCATTCCAGTATTCTTGCCTGGAGAATCCCATGGACAGAGGAGCCTCGTGGGCTACGATCAGTACCGTCACCAGAAGTTAGACACAACTGAAGTGACTTAGTATAGTAGGTAACTTGATTTTTTAAGACTTGTAATGAATCCATTCTCCTAAAGTATTCTAAAGTCTTCCTTTTTTTTTTTCAATGAAGTATAGATGATTTTCTCTTTCTTTATAGAGAGTGTTTCTAATGAAAAATGACCTGGCTTCTTTGGTTGTCCAGGGATGAAGAATCCACCTTGCAATATAGGGGACACAGGTTTGATCCTTGGCCTGGAAAGATCCCACATGCCTGGGAGCAACTAGGCCTGTGCCCCACAACTAAAGTTGGCATGCCCTAGGGCCCGTGCTCTGCAACAAGAGAAGGCACAGAAAGAAACCTGTTCTGCAACTAGAGGGTGGCCCTGGCCACCACAACTAGAGAAAGCCCACACGCAGCAATGAAGACCCAGCTCAGCCAATAAATAGGAAAAACCAAAACAGAAATGACCAACACCTGCCATCGGCTGGACAGGATAACCCCTGCCTCAGATGCAGCTGCCCTCATGGTGCCTCCATCTGCAATGCACTACATTCTGTGTTTAACACAGATGATTTTTTTCCCAAAGGAATTCATTGGAATAAGAGAAAGAGTGACAGAGAAGCAAACGCTTTCCTCACTGTTGCCTCAACTTTTCATCCAGGTTTCAGGCTTTTCTTCATCTTTTGGCAACAAAAGAAAAAGAACATCACAAACTCAACATCCAAATAAAATAAAATCATCTGAATCAACTCTCAGATTGTCCCAGTTGGGATAGTTGCTGTGGGGAGCGATAAATATCACCTGATTTCATATTGTACTGTTTGGAATCTTAGCTGAAGTAATTTTGTTTTCTGCATCAAAACTGCTTTTGAAATCTGACTCTGAAAAAAAAAAGAAATCCTCACAGTGCACCAATGAGTTTATCTACCTCTCTTTCTTACCTTTTACATTTTTGCTTGTATAAGTTTTGATTGCCAAGACTTAAAAAGTAACTTTAAATTGACATTTTGAGCAGAAAATGCAATAGGGAGTCTTATATATATATTTTTTCCCCTGAGCTAATTTCCTAACCACAAGGTTGTCCTGTAATGTGTTTGCCATGGAGAAATCTAAAAAATTTTAGTGTCTTTTTCTCATATGGAAACAATTGAATATTTAATGTTACAGATTTTTTTTTTGTTCTTAGTCACATTATGCAAATTTTATATTGTTAAGGAGCATCAGTATATACTTTAAAAATATTATTTGTCTCAGAATATAATTGCAGTTCCTGCCTTTTAAGGCCTTGAAGAAGACAAGTTGGAACTCTGGGTATGGCTGAGTTAGATGTGAGTTGGTATTTAAGTTACAAAAGCATAGCTTTCAAAAGGCTCCCTTTATTTATTTTCTTTCCTTTCCCCTCCAACACACCTACTGAACTGAGAAAATGTTCTGTTTTTTCAAAGTTAATAAAAAACCTTCTATCTTTTGGCACTGGTGCCTTTCTGAATGACCAAGTCTTGTTAATGATCTGATAATCGGTTCCCTTCTGAGGAAGTTCTTCAGGGGTCAGAGGCTAATGGTATCAAACATCAGGCTGTCTGGTTTATTGTAAGAGTGTTTGGTTAAGATCAGGATCTCAAGATAAGAGCAGTTTCTCTGGTTGGGGAAGGAAATGGTTTCTGTTGCAGCACAGGGGTTCCTGGAGGGAAGAGAAGAGCAGGGAATCCCCTGAATCCATGATAACTTGTGATTGTCTTTCTCTAAAATTGTTGGATAGTCAAAACACCACTATTAAATGCTGGGAGAATCCAACCTTGAGTTATGAATGGAAATAAAACTTACCTTCAGATCTATGCCTTTAAGATGAGCAGCAAATCAGATGAGAAGAAACTGTGAAGCAAAACAAATGGGTTTCCAGCTCCCTAAATTTAAACCCCTCCACTCTAGATTTGGAGGTCAAAGCTCACCACTAAATGGGACACCTCATATTTTATTTAAGCACTTTTTTTTTCTAAGGAGTTGAAAGTACCTGGCAGACATTAACTCTTGTGCAGTGAAAGAAAACTCAGATATTACTAAGCGAAGAACTACATTCAAAGATGAGTCCCTTGGCCCATCCAGTTCAATAATATTGCTTTTATTTTCACATTACTTTGTTTTTAATGTGTACTTTCAAGGTGATACATCACTCTAGCCAGTCCCCTGATTTACAAGAAGATGGCTTTATCTACTTGGAGGCTTTTTTTCAAAAAGGACTAGAGTTTTGTCAATGTCATCACAAAATCCCTGTGCATGAGATTGCATGAGATTAAATATTGTTAATATTTGTTTCCATTTTCTTCTCAACTTTACTTTCACTGAACAAGGACTCTCTTAAAAATATCCAGCCATCAGCTGAGGAGAAAATGTTCAGAATGACAAGGAGAATCATATGGCAGGGAAATGTAGGAAAGTGTTTATGGTGACACTGTAGTTCAGCATCTCCATTTTATTGATGAGGAAATCAAACCCAGAGAATGTCAAGGGTTTTTTGTTGTTGTTTTGTTTTTTTTCCCAGAAGGAGAGAAGAAAAAAAGCAAGATGCTTGCATTTCTGGTGAAACCGTCCTTTGAAATTCTAACCTTAAGGAAGTTCCAGTTGGGGCTGCGGCTAGCTTGGATATGGCTGCTGTTCTGAATCTACCCCCAAATAGTCACCTTGGTTCTGAACAACTATACCTATCAGGACTTGGATTTTTCCTCTGAAAGGGAGAACAGTATATTAAACCAAGGGCATACCTCTTAGCTCTAAGTGACTTAGAGTTGCCTGGATTCCTACCTTGCGTACTCTGACTGTACTTTGTTCTGAATTAGTTATGTCCTCAAAGCCCATGGTTTATAAGGAGGTGGTGATCTGCATCTGGCTTGCTTTTTCACACATCAACTCAGTTGTCATATTGACCTTGTTTCTCAGCTTTCTGGTGCTCTCTGGTCCAGAGCAGAGGAAGGAAAGAAAGCACTGTTTGCTCCAGATAGCAGGTCATCCACTACCTATCTCTACTGGTTTCTGGGATCCCAAGGAAAGATCATAGCGTTTCTCTGTATCTAGCCATCCTTTCAAAAACAGCCTGAGTCCATTTCTCCCATGAAGCCCTTCTTGATCTCCTTAAGCTTCTTTTGGCTGGTTACAGCTCTTACTGCATTGTGTTTTTGACAGTGTTTTGTTTTGTTTTAAACTGGAAGATATTTTCTTTACAATGTTGTGCTAGTTTCTGCCATGTAGCAATGTGAATCAGCCATAAATATACATATATATCATCCCTCCTGAGCTTTCTGGTCCTCCCCTATCCCACCCTTCTAGGTCCTCACAGAGCTCTGGGCTGGGTTCCGTGTTACACAGCAGCTCCCACTAGCTACCTATTTTACACATGGTGGAATATCTATGTCAATGCTGCTCTCTCGATGCATCCCAGCCTCTCCATCCCCTCTGAGTCCCCAAGACCATCCTGTACATCTGCATCTCTATCCCTGCCATACAAATATGTTCCTCAGTACCATTTTTCTAGATTCCACATATATGCATTAACATACCGTATTTGTTTTTCTCTTTCTGACCTACTTAGCTCTGTATAGCAGGCTCTAGGTTCATCCACCTAATTTTTGTTCCTTTGTATAGCTGAGTAATGTTTCATTGTATATAGGTACCATAACTTTTTTATCTATTCTTCTTGACAGCCGTTCTTACTTTGCTTATTTTTTGTGTGTGTCTCTGGTACCCATCTTACCTCCTCAGTGACTCTGTGAAGAATGTAAAGAAAGGAACTGTGTCTTTTATGTCACTGTTAATGTCTCTTGTTGGACTTAAAAATAGAAGCTTAACAGCACACTTTAATGTTTTCTCTGATGCAAAGGTTGTAGTTACAAGAAAGATCTTCTCCCTCATTTTTCTCTTCTTGTTCACCTCCTTACCACCCACTGTGATAAGGACTGCTTAAGTGTGACTAATATTAGGATAACTTTACACTGGTTTATTCCTATACCTTGCGTTTTCATTCCCATAATTATATTGTGAGATAAATGTCATTATCTCCAATTTTCAAATGAAGAAATGGAGACTCAGAGGATAAAGAACGTGCCTGGGATCACAGAGGCAGCAAGTGGCAGAGTAGACAGTGGAGACAGGACATAGGGCTCTCTGCTCAGGATGATTATCTTATTCCTTGCTATCGCCTTATCTTCCCTAAAACAATGCGACTGAGTTGCACTATACATCTATTCTATACCTACATTAAAAATGCTGAGATAAATAACAAGGTTCTCCTGCATAGCACAAGGAACTATATTTAATATCTTGTAATAAACCATAACAGAAAATAATATGAAAAGGAATGCATATGTATAAAACTGAATCACTTTGCTGTACCTCAGAAACTAACACAACATTGTAAATCAGCTGTGTGTGCTCCGTCACTCAGTAGTTTCTTGACTCTTTGTGACCCCATGGACTGTAGCCCACCAGGCTCCTCTGTGCACGAGATTTTCCAGGCAAGAATTCTGAAGTGGTTGCCACTTCCTCCTTCAGGGGATCTTCCCGACCCAGGGATCGAACCCACATCTCTTACATCTCCTGCACTGGAAGGAGGATTCTTTGCCACTAGCACCACCTGAAAAGTTCAAAAATCAACTATGCTTCACTTTAAAAAATGCTACAATAAGGCCCGAGTATACCCGGGACACAATTATAAAGTAAATGTCATTTATCTTAGCTACTGCAACTTTACTTTCAGAATTGTTCCCTTCTCTGAAAACACAGGATTTTTTATTCTCCTGACACCTTACTACCTCTCCTGTTCCTATTACCTTGCTTACTCCATTCCCTCAGACTCACTGACACTGAAGTGTAAATGTCTGATAAAATGTATTTCTTGTTCATTAGGAATTCTCCGGTAGAAAATGTAAAGTAAAAGAGATGATTTTTGACTGAGAGTTCGGATGTATGCCAGTGAATGTGGGAGTGTCAGAAAGCGCTCCTTGCCTGCTGTTTTCTCTTAAAAAGAGTCACACAATAAAAATGAATATTTGGGAGGAGAACAAGGTCTGTTTCTTAGGCAGAGTTCCAAAATTATGTCCTGGATTTCTAGGTCTCTGGATCATTCCAACAGAGCAGTAGTCTGTGTGAAATACTGCACAGTGATAAAATCTAGAGGTTGAGAATAAACCAGGTTAATGTCCCCAAGTGGGTATAACCCAAAGTCCAGAGCCTCCCCTCAGAACAACTCTATGGTAACCGTGAAACAAACAGGTGCAAGACAGGTGCAGGGGGATGAGGACAGCCTCCACTAGGGAGCTGTGTGTAGGCGGTATTGAAAAACACAAAGAAAAATGACAGCTCACGCCATGCCAATCTCTTATATTTTTTCTTAATAAACCATTTTACTTGGGACTAAAAGTAAAATAAACTTACCCACATTTTCTGGTTGAGAATCATAGCCAACTCCAGAAAATCTTTTCTGTTAGTTTTTTTCCTTTTTACTCAACTTAGATTTTTTTTTCCACTTATTATTTCCCCAAAATTCATCTGCTTTGTATAATTAGGTAGCCTTCAGAGCATTTAACCAACCCTTTGTATATTCTGTAGATGCCATGAGATCAGGACAGTATTAATCTACTCCTACTTTCAGGGGTGGGTCTTCATTGATATGACACTAATAATTTCCATTTCTCCTGCCACAGTGACTAGTTCGCAGATAAGCATGGAGCCCAGGCTTATTGGCTGAGTTCGCTTCTGACACCAGAACCTGAATTGTGCAAAGATAATCCTGATGACAAAAGCAAACTAGGGGGGGAAGGGGTTCTGAGATTTTCTTGTGTATTGTTTTATCTGTTACTACTGAAAAATCTCTATTTTACTGAATAATCACAGAGCTCTGTAATTCAAATCTGCATTGCAATACCAAACTAAAGAAATAGGGGCAGATCTGCTACAGCGTGGTGGGAGAATTGGGCAGGCTGTGATGGTCAGAGGCCAGACTTGCCCCCTATGTTTGGGGGGGAGAACAAGTAAGCCCCAAAGAGAGGGCCTGGGGCGGCGAACCCAGAGGAGAGGCTGAGGGTTAAGGCGGGTAACCGCCTCTAACATCACTGTTTTTCTCAAGGCTGGCTGTGATCTCCTGGAGCGGGTAGAACAACAGGTCTTTCCAACAGAAGTCACCCTGGGTCTGCCCCCCTCTCCGTCCCGGGAGGAGTGCGCTCCAGGCCACCGCGAAGTTCTGCTGCAGGGCCCAGGGTGCTGGGCTGTCGGACACAGCAGTCAAAGGAAGTCCTGGAGAGGTGGCAGAAGTGCGCCATCGTAAGGAGTTTTGTCACTGGCCCTGTCAGTGTCCCCGTCGGAAGCCCAGCTGCCCTCCTGGAGTGAGCCTGGTGAGGGATGGCTGCGGATGCTGTAAAATCTGTGCCAGGCAGCCAGGGGACACCTGCAACGAAGCTGACCTCTGTGACCCCCCCAAAGGGCTATACTGTGACTCCTCAGCAGACAGGCCTAGGTACGAGACCGGAGTGTGTGCATATCTCATCGCTGTGGGATGTGAGTTCAACAGGGTGCGTTATCAAAATGGCCAAGTGTTTCAGCCCAGTCCCCTGTTCAGCTGCCTGTGTGTCAGCGGGGCCAGTGGATGCACACCTCTGTTCATACCAAAGCTGGCCGAAAGGCACTGCTCTGGGGCTAAAGGTGGAGAGAAGACTGAGCAGTCAAAATGTGGCCTGGGGTCGTCGCAGAAACAGCTCTCAACAAGCCACAAAACAATGCCAGATGTGCGCCAAGCTTTTAACCTGCTTCCTGCACTGATGTCTCTAAACTATTGCCTGCCTTCCTGCATATAGGAATCTCCCACTTATTTGGAAAAGAAAATGTCTTGTGCAAGCAACAAAGTGGACCCCTTGCTCCAGAACATGTGGGATGGGAATATCTAACAGGGTGACTAGCGAAAACAGCAACTGTGAAATGAGGAGAGAGAAGAGACTGTGTTACATTCAGCTTTGTGACAGTAATATATCAAAGACAGTAAAGATTCCCAAAGGAAAAACGTGACAACCTACTTTCCAACCCATCAAAGCTGAAAAATTTGTCTTTTCTGGATGCTCAAGCACTCAGAGTTACAGACCCACTTTCTGTGGAATATGCTTGGATAAGAGATGCTGTGTGCCTAATAAGTCTAAAATGATTACGATTCAATTTGATTGCCCAAATGAAGGGTCATTTAAATGGAAGATGCTGTGGATTACATCTTGTGTTTGTCAGAGAAACTGCAGAGATCCAGGAGATATATTTTCTGAGCTCAGGATTCTATAAAATGAAGCACAAGGGGGGAAAGTTAAGGTTAATCATGTAATTACATCAAAATTTAAAGTGGTTTTAAGAGGGTGGCAAATTTGCCTTATTAGTTTAAAACAGTAAGAATGCCTAGCTGTTCTCAGATAATTGTATTTAAGGCATTAGAAGCTTTAAAAAAGGTTCTCCTAAAAGTATATGTAAACTATGAAAACCTTAAAATTGAGCTCTTAAAATGTATAATTATGTAATTGTTGGTTCCATCTACATATTCCATGAAATGAAAAATTATACAATTTACAAGAGAACATTTTATTCTATAAGATTTTCTAGATTAAATCTTAGACAGGAATAACGATTAAGCTGTAAATATATTTATTATTTCCATTGCCCTATTCTGAATATCAATTAAGATTTCTTTTGGAAGGAAAAAAATGGAACTTCTTTGACCTCTGTTGACAGTTATAATCTAAATTTTTATATCAAACTGTAAAAAATTTGATTTCCAAGGTAAAGACTAAGAGCAATATACTTACTTTGAAAAGGAAGTTTAAAAAACATTAAAGAAAGCATACAACAGATATTTTTTTGGCTTGAAAATAAACTGTTCCTCAAAATTACTTCCTTAAATGGTAAGTCCATCAGTGAATTTGAAATATATAATAAATTAATGCTGAAGACTAAAACTGGAGATTTAAAGTAATCGGAACATTTTCACTAGACTATTATTATATTTACTGCAAAGTTTCAAAGAAAGTATCAAGCTTAGTAATATTCTGTTTGCTATATACATAGTGACAACCAAAACTGATAACAAGGAACAGTTTTAAAATGTGGACATTTATTATTATAAAATCAACTGGTTTGATTAAAAAAATTATAACTTAATACAAATACAAGTTAATTGTAAACTGTGATTCTTTTGAGTGCAAACAAGTGGTTACCCAAAGAAGAAATAAAACCTCCTTAAACTGTAATAAAATCTATTCCTGAAGTTAGTGGCTATTACAAAAGAAATATTTTTATTATGCTCTACTCCTATATTTAAAGAGGAGAATTTAAACAGACTATGAAAACAAATTATAAATAAATATAAAAATATCTGTACAAGATTTTTTACTGTAGACACGATTATCTCTCTGTAAATGAAACTATAAATAAAGTAAAATGTTGAGCTCTGTTCTCTCAAAAAAAAAAAACCAAACTAAAGAAATAATTATTTTCTTATCATTGTGACCACATACCACTTAATTTAGAAAATGAATATTGCTCAGATTATTTATTTCATTACCGTTAGAAATGCATGATTTTAAAGAGAACACTTAAAAATACAAGAAACTTAGCCTGATGCCTAACACTTGGTGGGTGTCTGATGCATATTTTTAACTTTCTTTTTCCTTCTGATAAGTGCAAAGACATGCTTAAAGGTCAGTGGACGTGCTATAGGTCATGTACATGGCAGGAATAAAAATATTTCTCACTATGTTCTAGTTGAAGAAACAATGCCAGTTCTTACACACAACACTGACTGACAAACAGGTAGGTCGATTCTGCAATAACTGGACAAATAGAGATTATTCACAGAAAAACAAAAAAGCTGGAATCTACAACCCATAGCAATTTTAGGGAATTCTGAGATCTCACTCAATTTCTTGTCTAAGAAATATAGTCCTAAGGAATATACTTGAATGCCAATATGGAGAAAGATTCTACATGAAACAGCAAGAAAACAAGAATACATGGGTGATCAAGACTTCTTACAAAATACCAATTCATATCTACATTGAATTTAGGGATATTTAACTCCGTCCTTTTTGAGAGAATAAGGTCCATCTAGTCAAAACTATGGTTTTTCCAAAAGTCATGTATGGATGTGAGAGTTGGATTATATGATAGCTGAGTGCTGAAGAGCTGATGTTTTTGAACTGTGGTGTCAGAGAAGACTCTTGACAGTCCTTTGGACTGCAAGGAGATAAAACCAGTAAATCCTAAAGGAAATCAGTCCTGAATATTTATTGGAAGGACTGATGCTGAAGCTGAAACTCCAATACTTTGGCCACCTGATGCAAAGAACTGACTCATTAGAAAAGACCCTGATGATGGGAAAAACTGAAGGCAGGAGGGGAAGGGGATTGACAGAGGATAAGATGGTTGGATGGTATCACTGATTCGATGGACATGAGTTCGAGCAAGCTCTGGGAGTTGGGGATGGACAGAGAAGCCTGGCATGTTGTATTCCATGGGGTCACAGAGTCAGACATAACTGAGCAACTGAACTGAAGATATTTCTACCTTGTAACTCCACAACTTTTCATTGCTAGAAAAGGATATTCTCTCTCTCACTTTTTTTAAATTTTCTAATTTTGGCTGCACAATATGGCATGTAGAACTTCCCTGACCAGGGCAACCAGGCTCAGACCCATGCTTCCTGTGGTGGAAGTGCAGATTCCGCTGGACCACCAGTGAAATGTTAGTTACACAGCAATGTCCGACTCTTTGTGACCTTGTGTAGCCTGCCAGGCTCCTCTGTTCATGGAAATCTCCAAGCAAGAATACTGAAGTGGGTTGCCATTCCTTTCTCCAGGGGATCTTCCCAACCCAAGGACCACCAGGGAAGTCCGTAAATGATTTTTTTTTTATCTCAAAGTAAAAACTTTTATTTATTTATTTATTTTCTACCTAAATAATTTTTTGATATATGGCCACAAATTTTCTCCCTTCAACGGAATTAAATATGTTGAAATGTATTTATTTATTTAAAAGATTTATTTATTTATGGCTGTTCTGGGTCTTCATTGCTGCGTACGCTCTCTCTAGTTGTAGTGAGTGGGGGCTACTCTGTTGCGGTGGGCAGGCTTCTCATTGCAGTGGCTTCTCTTTTTGGGGAGCATGGGCTCCAGCATGCTCCGACTTCTATAGTTGTGGCTCTCAGGCTCTAGAGTGTGGACTCAGTAGTTGTGCCTCACAGACCTAGTTGCTTTGAGGCGCGTGGGATCCTCACAGACCAGGGATGCATTGGCAGGTGGATTGCTAACCCCTAGATCACCAGGGAAGCTCCTGTTGCAGTATATTTATGTCACAGAAGAATGATCTGAGAAAATATGGTTACCTTCTTTCAAATTAATATAAGAGCTTGAAATATACTTTAAAAAAGAATAGACATATCCTACTTAATTTCCCCTTAATAGAACTGCCAGATTAAATGATGCTGTCCATTTCCCCTATTAATCACACTGGCTGAAGCCCACCGTTATGGAAAGCTCATGACTAGCAGACTTTTCTCTAGGTGTCCACACACCTCTATTCTCATCAAATGAGTTGATGTCAAGTTTCAAGTCTGGTGATTCCCAAACCAATTTATACCGGTAACACTTTGTGGATAGCCTCTGTGTCAGGCCCTGGATCCATATGCAGTCTGGTATGATGACCATTCATCATTCATTATCCTGGAAAAGCAAAGGGGGATTAATGATATGTGAATGTAAGGACATTAGCACATACCTAGCACTCATTCAAAGGTAGGCTCTGTTGTTAGCAATATTTTCATTACTTTGAATCATAACAATGCCTGTGCCAAGTAGTATCTTTCCCATTTCATCGTTAAAAACTGAGACTCAGACAAGTGAAGCGTTTTTTTTTCCCCCACAAGTTGCACAAAAATAAGCAACAAAATCAGAATTTTATCCTGTCATTTGTTCTCCAAGCCTGGGGTCACTGCAATGTATCCATAATACATTTAGAGAAACCAAGGCTTCCTTGAGCACCACCAGTCCAGGCCAGGCCAGTCTTCTTTCCAACACTAATGGAATAAGTATTTTATGTTCCAGCCCTAGTAGATTAGCTGCTATTTTCTAGCTTCGTGTCTCTACTGATGTTTCTCATTTATTTTGTTTAGCACCTCTCCCTCCTCACAACAACCTATTTTCCATTTTGGAAATCCTATCTGTTCTTTGCTGATCCATGTAATTTTTAAAAATCTTCTTGGTGTAAGCTACGGACATCACACAATTATTGACACTAAGAACAGCTATAATATTACACAAAATTTATTGAATATCTCCTCTATACTAGGCAATGTGCTAAGTAGAATGTGTGATACATGGGGTATCCCACGAGGTCAGTGTCTGGTTAAGAATCTTAAGGATTAGAAGTGTTGAGTAAAATCCTTAGGTGACACAGCTGTTAAGTAACTGATATGGTCTGAATTTTTGTGTCTCCCCCAAATTTATGAAAACCTAACACGCAAGGTAATGGTATTAGGAGGTAGCATTTTGGGGAGATAATTTTTGTCATGAGGGTGGTGCTCTTACGAATGGGATTCTTTGCTAATTAAGTAGACCCCAGAGTGCTCACCCCACTATGTGAGATACAAAGAAAAGTTGGCAGTCTGCAACAGGGAAGAGGGCTTTTCCATGAGAACCTGGTTATGTTGGCACCCTGATCTTTGACTCCTAGCCTCCAGAACTGTAAGGAATAAATTTCTACTATTTATAAGCTACTCATTCTGCAGAACTTTGCTATAGTAATCAGAAAGGACTAAGATTGTAATAAAATGGGATTTAAACCCAGGAATATTGAGTTGGGAAGTTAGACTCTGTGTTCCATTTGGTGAGTGGATGTGTTCAGTGAAGTCAATATTTATTCATAGGAAGCCTGGAACAATTTATCTTTCTCTAGGATTAGTAGATCTATCAAACTGAGGGTAAAGGTTTCACCTGGAGTCAAAGTGTTTCTATGAAGCAAAAGACATAATTTTTGAGCTAGTAGGCTCATAGAGGTTTGATTATGAAACTAAGATGTTTTCAGCATGAAAACAAAAACATGAAGATGATAATGATGTTGTTATTCAACTTCAAAAGAAAATGTCCTTGGGTAGGACATAGACTAGACTTCAGGGACAGAAGAAAGTGAAAGGAAATTTAGAGTGAAATAAGTCTCAGCAGAAGCCCCCCTTCCTTCCTCCCACCCCTCCCCAAAAGAATCTGCCATATATTGGTATACTTTTTAAGTACTCAAACCACAGAAAACTACTTTTGCCAATTTTTTCTTTATAACTTAGTGTTTTCAATCAGGTCTGTCTGACTTCTTATTTTAAAAATAATGGGTTAAATATATATATATATATACATATATATATATACAAAAAGACATCATCTATAAATCAGTTTCAGACAAGCCCAAAAGAAAGGAAAATATGCAAATTACTGTATTAAGTAGACTTTGTTATTAAGTTGCATAAGAAGTTTTCTTCAGTTGTAACAAAGACCTTTGTGAAGTATTTCTGCTGTCATTGGCTTCTACACTGCATGAGTAGACACTTAACTATGAACATAAAAATTTGGAGAACTGTTTAATAACGCACAGTAAAAATGCTTGCCAATCTCTGCTGAGTAACTGATGGATAGATACTTACCAAATTGAAAGGACAAAATATATTTTGACATCCAATGTTTTATCTGCACGAAAATAAATTCTTTGTTATTACTGCTAATTCTATTATTTCCCAATCAGCAGTCATAAGTAAGTATATGGTTACTGCAATTGTTTTAATATTTTAGATTAGATATTTAATAACAAGTTCATATTAAGCTTTGAATAAAGAATGCATGCCAGACTTGCTTGAGAATGCAATGGAAATGTAGATTGCAAGCCTGATATCCTGAGTGTGTAGTAAAATGCCTGGAACATAGTAGATTCTCAAGTATTTTTATCAAAATCAAAAGAACTGAGCAGGAGGAATAACAACAAACTATATTTGAGTTTATGGTAAACTCTCATACAGATTATACTGTCAAATTGTGTGATAAACCAAGATCTGTTTAGAATTTAGATGAACATAACTTATATTTTTAAGAATATTCAGTGGCAATATATTTAAACTATTTTATACAGTAAACCATGTTTAACATGAAAGCATCTTGAGTTTGAATCACCATTCTTCTCCATTGTTAAATTGTTCAAGTTACTGAAATGTGTTGGGAAACTGCTCTGTGCCTTACATTATCTTCGCTATAAAATGGGGATTGTCATGGCACTTTTTCAGAGTTGTGATGTTACTGTGCCTGGCGCATAGTCAACAATGTATAGATGCCAACCTTTTCGATTTCATACCATTTCTGTCTTCCTGTTGATTTGGAAAACTCAAGGCTTGCAATCATCTTAAATTATGTGAAGCTGCTTGGCTTTAAATAATAAAAGAAGTTCAGTTGGACTTTCGTGTTTTACATTTTTTAAAATAGATTTTTTTGTCTTCATACCCTTCTCAGCACCAATTATTTCCTTTCTTCTTTTGTGATACCTTGAATTTTTTAAGGGAACCAACTCTTGTGCAATATCAGTCTGCATATTTCAGGTCAGGATCTATCCTGCCTTACCCCACAATTTCTCCCCCTTTGGCCTCTGTATTCTTTCCTATCCATACCTAGGATCAACCAGAATTAGGAACAATTACTGAGAATAATTTTGGAGGGATGGGCAAAAACAAACTGCATACTTTTTCATTCTGTTTTAATTGAGATCTTTAAAAAATGTAACTACAGATGGAGGTGGCCACCTGGGAGCAGAAAACGAAGATGGAAAGAAACTGAGTTCTAGCCTCATGTTTGAGTTCCTGGAGTCTCCATGACTGGGGTTCACAGGTAGGTGAGTCATAAACCAAGAGATCATTTTTTATTAATTGAGTTTAATTTTTCTGTCACTTGCAACCAAAAGAAAGTAAACTAATAATCTCTTGTTTTATCAGTGTCTTTTACTTTCCTCCCCATTCTTCCAAACACTCCATTAATTTGCTATTATTAATCAACTCTGGGGGCTTCCCTGGTGACTCAGACAGTAAAGAATCTGCCCACAATGCAGGAGATCTGGGTTTGGTCCCTGGGTTGGGAAGATCCCCTGGAGAAGCAAATGGCAACCCACTCCAATATTCTTGCCTAGGAAATACCATGGACAGAGGAGCCTGGTGGACTACAGAGAGTTGGACACTATTCAGCGACTAACACTCTCACTTTCTTCTATCAGCTCTAGCCTTAGGAATGAGATAATCTAGTTTGTTAATATTTTATCCTACCTTGAATCGATATGCTCTTAGAAGGCTTGAGAGAGTTTTATTACATTTATATTTAACTTCTTAGAAATGCTTTTTCAAAAAATTTAAAAAAAAATCTTGGCCATACCTAGCAGCAAATCTCAGACTTACCACTCACCACTCAGACTTACCACTTACCACTTATTTGAAAAAGGTATATCTCTCAATATCAGTTTCATATGTTGAAGCATGAGGATAATAATGAGGAGTGAAGATACAACACTTAGAACAAGGCATGGCATTGGTGACTGCATTTGAAATAAGCTACATCGTTTGTAGTTAATTTCCAAGTTGATGAGATACATTCAGCTATTCAGATGATTATTGATCTAGGTACCCTACTTATGGATTTTTTTCTCCCTGTAAATGTTTACTGTAGAATATTTTATTTTCTCGTTTACCTCACTGAAGAGAGGATCAGAAAGAAAAGAGAGGAATAAATGTAAATATCACTTTTCACTGTTTAGTTTGATATCACACATGTCAAAAACGCTGAAGCCTTTCATTTCAATAAGCCTTAAGAATTTGGATTTTGGTAGCACAGTCCTTCATTCTTATGCTTCTTCTATATGTAAAACTTAATTTTCCTGAAAATACTATTTTCGCAGAAGAGCATTTTACTAGACATTTAAATTTTCTAGAATGATACTGCCTGAGGAAACTCCTGATTTCATATCCATTTAGACATACCTGTAACTTCAGAGGAGTTATTATGTGTTTCTGTAGCATTCTAATAGTTTACATGTGCCTTAAACACATATGCTTTTATTGTCAATCTTCCTGTTTTACGGTCTCTCCAATCCAATCCTACTTTTCCCACATGGAAGAAGTCTAGGCAATCTGCTCAGATTTCCTTTTCTCAACCTCCCTGCTGCCAGCTTGGCTCCTCCTTTCTATCCCATAGGACGCCAACAGCCAGTTCATATTTCCTCTGTGGAGGATGTATCCCACCTGGTTGCTGCTCCTGCCTAGCAATAGGCGATTATTTTTCTACCATCAGCACTTTGGACTCCCTGGCTGTCAGACCTCATTGCCAGTGGAAGTGTAGATGTCTGAGTTCCTTTCAGACTTCAATAGGTATATCGCCAGTTTCCATTTTCTGAAAATAATTTCCCTGCCCCTTCTTTTTTTTTTTTTTTAGCCATGCAGCATGTCCTGTGGGATCTTAGTTCCCCAATCAGGCATGGAACCCCTGCCCCCTGCAGCGGAAGCATGGAATCTTAACCAGTAGAATGCCAGAGAAGTCCCTGAAAATAACTTTTTGATAAAATAATCTTGTTTCTTAATAATTCCATTAAGTTAAAAGAATTTTTTTTAGTTATACTTAAATGCTGAATCACTGATAGATCTGTTTGTTGCCTCTTTTCTGATTTTTTTTTTTTCCTGAGCAATTTCCAAGCATGTGGATTGTATCATGTTGGTCAATGAACAGGGCTTCCTTGGTGGCTCAGAGGTAAAGAATCTGCCTGCAACATAGAAGACCCAGGTTGGATCTCCAGGAAGATCCCCTGGAGAAGGGCATGGCAACCCATTCCAGTATTCTTGCCTGAAGAATCCTATAGACAGAGGAGCCTGGCAGGCTACAGTCCATAGGGTCACAAAAAATTGGACACAACTGAAATGACTAAGAACAATTGGTGAACAATGGAATCAGAATTCCAGGAGCCCCCATTTTTCAGCCAGATTGCACTGTGGATTTCAATGTTCTTTGCTTACCATTATTTTGGGGTTTGAAAAAAACCAATGAATTGGGATTCCTAAGGATAGAACATAGGACTATACACTTAAAAATTATTCACTGTAGGTAATAGTGAATGCTAGTCAGGCCTGGTAGCCACTGGACAAAATAATATCTTAATAGTGGAAAATGAATATATTTAATAGATGTTTATTTTTCCCATGGGAAGAAACTAAGGAACTAAAGGTTTTTTTTTTTTTTCTCAAATACGAAAAGCTTAGGGAAAATATGATCAAAATGATAAATGCCTCATCAAAATATAGCAGGTATAAATTTTTCCCAGCAGTCTCTGGAATGTAAAAAATGACATGGTGTGTTGTTTAAAGACATATCAAGTGTTTGCTTCAGCTGTACGTATACTAAAGCTGGAACACACGAAGAAGATGATCGTGGACCCTGAGCAAGGATGACACACACATTCATGAAATGTTCCATGTTAAAAAAAAAAAAAAAGACTTATCTAACTAAACTTTACTCTGAGCTCTCATTTTATTGATAGGCCTTGAAATTCAGTCTCTGTGTTTATTGGAGATTCCTCCTCATCTTCTCCTGAAGGGTTATGCAAAACCTCATATGGTCTGATACATAGCAGAATATTCCAGAAAGACCCTCCTTTCCTGCCCACATGCATCATCACTTGTGTGCTCTTCACAGTAGTCTTGGTGGTGACTTGGAGTCAGAAATCACCTGGGTTCCCTCTGCACTTTTGGGCATTACATTTTTTACTTTGCCTGGAGGTCCAGTGTTTAAGGTACACCAAATCCCTCTCTGAGATTAAGTCACCTTATCTAAGCCCCAGCAAGAGACCAGGCTTAGAGTGTTGCTCCTCATAGTTTGTTCTGCCATCTCTCCTTTCACAGTCTTGGGCAATCTCCCTGTCATTTACAATCTGATCACTTGTGCTTCTACCATTTGATCTGTAATCCTGTTCCATATTTTATCATCATGCATGTAGCATGAATGTGGTACTGTACAGTTCCATGTACAGATAAGATGAAAGCAGCTTTCATCAGCCTTTTCATTGCTAAGTGTGAAGGAAACACAGGGCAGGGTGGTGTCATGTAAGAACATCAGCTTAAGATCTGTACATGAATGAACTTGAAATTGAAAATGACTGCTTAAGGGCAGGAGTATATCTGAGTATAATTCTTTTATTCCTAAAGTAAGGATAGTAATACTTAACCTCTCTAAAGGTATTGTTGCTACAGAGGAAATATATGTAATACATCTGGCCCAGAACAATTGTTCTTTTCTTATTAGATTAAGGAAATAGCAACCCATTCCAGTATTTTTTCCTGGAAAATCCCACGGACAGAGGAGCCTAGTGGGTTACAGCCCAAGGGATCGCAAAGAGTCGAACATGACTGAAACGACTGAATATGCATGCACATACTGATAGTTGACATGAGACTGGGTAGACCATCATGAACAGGGGATGAATTTATTTGTCTTCAGATCTCAGCCTCAACCAGAAGAACTCCGTGCTTTTGATTGTATGAGTCTATTTTTCCCTTTTCATAGGATAGTTTTTCTTCCTTTTTTTATTCAACAAATGTTTATTAGTTAAGTAATAGTACTAGTATTATTTTGCTCCAATCTATGATTTTAATAAGATAGGCTAACACTGCTTGTCACAGAGTTTATTATTGAAGTAGGCATATAGTGGGGGGAGGGTAGTCAATTAAAATATAGAGGATTTTTTTTATTATTACTGAATTTGTTACAACATTGCTGCTGTCGTTTACGTGGTGTTTTGGCTGGGAGGCGCATGGGATCTTAGCTCCCCAACAAGGGATTGAACCTGTGCTCCCTGCATTAAAATGTAAAATCTTAACCACTGGACCACCAGGGGAGTCCCTAAAATGCAGTGTGTTGAGTGCAAAGATATATGTTGCAAAGGGACATTTTACTCATTTGGGCATCAGTCCACACCTGAGTGGTAGAAAGAAATGATATCTAGTCAAGGAGAACACCTTCTGCTTGGTTGATTGACTGATTGTATGTAGCTCTGCCTTCTTTCTAAAGACAAAATGTTCCGTAAGTACTCAGCTCTGCTAGCCATACTTTAGAACACAATGAGTGCTTTGGCCAAATTCTATTCCCTTGATTAATTTACATTTAGCTGTATCAGGTTAAAAAAAGAAAAAAGTCTTAATGTCCACACCCATAGTATCTCCTATTTTCTTTCTCTTAACTTTTCTGTTAAATGTGCTTCCCTGGTGGCTTAGATGGTAAAACCTCTGCGTGCAATGCAGGAGACCTGGGTTTGATCCCTGGGTCAGTCTGATCCCCTGGAGAAGGAAATGGCAATCCACTCCAGTACTCTTGCCTGGAAAATTCCATGGATGGAGGAGCCTGGTGGGCTATAGCCCATGGGGTCGCAAAGAGTTGGATGTGACTGAGTGACTTCACTTTCTTTCTTTCTTTTCTTTACTGTTAAAAAGATTAAGGCAATGATATTTCTTTGTCTTTTTTTTTTTAAACTTGTTTAAATTGGGAACATTTTCTTAAAACAAAAATCTTATTGGGATATTAAAATTTAAAACAGAAAAACCACAACCCAGATGTGTTTTTGTTAATCAAGAAATTCTCAGATTTTCTCCACCCTCTTCCCACTATTCTTTCCTAATGCTCTAGAAATCTCTCTCCAGAACCCTGATGAGCTCAGATAAAGTAAGACGGGTCGAGGTAAAAGGCTTTCTGAAAGTGATTTATGATGGAGTCATTCAGCATATGATGCCTTGAAATTCAAGGATAGTCAGGATGACGTTGTCAATTATTTCCAAAGATAAGAGTCTACAGATAAATGATGCATTAGTGAGATCTGAACTCCTTTTTCTCAGAACCGTTTTCTTGTATTTTACTGATTTTTCTCGGCTGTTCAGATTAAAAACTTGCTGGTGCCGCTGGAAATAATAGAAAATGTGTTGTAACAGTATATGAAGAAAAGTGACATGGTCTTGCCCATCTTATTCTTGGGAAGAACATGCAAATTTCATGTTTCCTCTTGGTATTCTTCAAGATTCAAAGTCTCTTTTCATATATAAGGATTTGAAAAAGGTCAATGTTCAGTAAGAGGGGAAAGGTTTGGTCATATTTTATGAAACTCTTGGGAGAAGGAGAGAGAGAGAGCAGGAAAGACATTTTCCAAGCGGTTGTACAGATGAGATATTATTGTGTGGTGTACTTGCTTACAGCTGGTAGTAATCACTCCCCAACAGCATACGATTATTTCCTGGTATCAAATGTGAACACATGTGAGCCTTTCTCTTCAAGAGCACTTTTTATTCATGTTCTTGAATATAGGTTATCATTGTGATCCTAACCCACGTTTATTAGAGTCTGTTTTTAATCAAATGAAAGGTCTTTTACTGGGGAATATTTCTTGTGGGTAAAAAAATGAACCCACTGAAAAGTGGATAACAGTGATATCTTTGATAATTCTTTTAGTTTCTCTTCTTCATTTTTGAAGACCTGGCTTTGGTAATGTGTATCTACAAAGACTGTTGTTTATGCACAAGTACCATAAATATCTACTTATAGTAATGTAGAGTTAGCTTACCAAGAAAGTAATGCTTTTGGAGAAGACCATGACCTATCTCATACTAAAATAATCTTAATTGGCTCCAATGTAAAAGATATTTTGGTCTCACTTTCATTTATTTTCAGAAAATGTAAAAGCAATTCTTTAAGATATACGTCTATATGATGTCATCATAACTGTGGCAGGCTGAAAAAAAATGTTCACCCAAAGAGATATTCACTTCTTAAAGACTGGAATCTGTCAATAATGTCTCATGTGGCAAAAGACATGATCAAGTTAAGGTTCTTGAGAGAAGGCACTTACCTAGGATTATCTCATAAATCTTAAATACCATCACAAGTGTCCTTATGAGAAAGAGGTACACTCCAGACCCTGTGTGTCATAACTACTGAAACCTGTGCCCCTGGAGCTCGTGCTCCACAATAAGAGAAGCTACAGCAGAGAGAAATCTACACACTGCAAAGAGGAGTAGAGAGCAGCCACAAGCCAAGGAATGCTGGCAGCCACCAGAAGCTAAAAGAAGTAGGGAATGTATTTTCCCCTAGTGCTTCTGGAGGGAGTGCAGCCTTGTCTAAACCTGTGATTTCAGGCTGCTAGCATCTGAATCTGTGAAGGAATAAATTTTTATTTTTGAGATGTTAAGTTTGTGCTAATTGTAACAATTACAGGGAACAAAAACAGTTATATTAAAAAAAATTGAAGCTGTCTAAGGTAAGTCTCAATCTTATTTTTTGTGAATGCAAAATCACCTGCTAGTCTTTATGAATTATTGATTGGTTTATATTTTTAGGATAAATATATTTCTATAGGATAAACTTATTCTTCATCCATTTTCTTCTCTAATCCCAATCACATTTTTGTTGAAACATTTATTTTGATTATGGCTGTATATGACATACAACTCTGATTTGCTTGGATAAAGCTGAGGTTATGGTTAAAATGTAAAGTTGTTCTCATTATTATTTGATATTTTACTTCTCTCTTTACTGCCATTTAGTGAATGCATATTTATGACCTAGAAATGATCTTAGGTTTTGCAAGATTCATGATCAAAAGTTTGGCACATCACTAGCTTTCATAGGGTCTGTAGTGAAAGAGTAAATAAATAATACCAATAAACAAGTGCAAAACAGTGAGAAAATATTTACCCATTGTACCTGAAGGCTTGTTATTTTGACCAAGTTTTATAATAGTAATTATTTTATAAAATTCTAAAAAAAATGGCTCAACATGGAAAAAGGTATTGATTGGAATCCATATAAACAGCATTCTTATACAGTTGTTCTATGGTTATCTACAGGGGCTGGGGTTCCAGGACCCCAGAGGATACCAAAAGCTTTGGATGCTCAGGTTTCTCATATAAAATGGCTCTAGTATAGACAACCCTCTGTATCCATAATTCCACGAATTCAACTCACCTGGGAAAGAGTATTTCAATCTCACTTCCATTTATGTTCCCCAAACGAAAAAGCAATTCTTAAAATATGCTTCAATATGATGTTGATGTACTGTGGTAGACTGGAAAAAAAAAAAGATCTCTCCAATACATTCATTTCCTAATCCCTGGAGTCTGTGAATATTAACATTATATCCTTATGTGGCAAAAGATGTGATTAAGGATCTTGAGAGATGACACTGAGCTTGGATTGTCTGGGAAACCCTAAAGACCATCACGGGTGTCCTTATAAGAAAGAGCTAGGCATACACACCGAGGAAACCAGAATTGAAAGAGATACACATACCTGAATGTTCATCGCAGCACTGTTTATAATAGCCAGGACATGGAAGCAACCTAGATGTCCATCAGCAGAGGAATGGATAAGAAAGCTGTGGTACATATACACAATGGAATATTACTCAGCCATTAAAAAGAATACATTTGGATCAGTTCTAATGAGGTGGATGAAACTGGAGCTTATTATACAGAGTGAAGTAAGCCAGAAAGAAAAACACCAATACAGTATACTAACACATATATATGGAATCTAGAAAGATGGTAACAATAACCCTATATGTGAGGCAGCAAAAGAGACACATGTATAGATAGACGTATAGAAGAGTCTTTTGGACTCTGTGGGAGAGGGTGAGGGTGGGATGATTTGAGAGAATGGCAGTGAAACATGTATATTATCACATGTGTAATGGATCACCGGTCCAGGTTTGATGCATGAGACAGGGTGCTCAGGGCTGGTGCACTGGGATGACCCAGAGGGATGAGATGTGGAGGGAGGTGGAAGTGGAGTTCAGGATGGGGAACTCATGTACACCCGTGGCGGATCCATGTCAATGGATGGCAAAACCACTACAATATTGTAAAGTAATTAGCCTCCAATTAAAATAAATAAATTTATATTAAAAAAAGAGAAAAAAAATAATAAAAGAAAGAGCTAGAGGGAAGAGGAGAAGACAATGTAAAGGCAGAGCAGAGGGAAATGCAGCCAGGTGGGCTGAATCCATAAATGTGGAACCAAGGTTGCCTGGGGCTGACTGTACATGTTGTATATGTAACATATATCTTTGATTCTTTTTATAATTTTTGTTCTCTCACTGTAAAAAGACAAAAGAAACTTGACTCCAGTGCTCTGACGGTAAATGTACTAGCTATTGCAGTATCCAAGGCAAGCACTGAAATTCTTCATGCCAGTTTTCCTGCATCATTCAGAGCAAAACACCAAGTCCTAAGGAATGCCTTAGAATTTACTTCTCATTTTAAATATCAGTCCTTTCTTCAGAACACTCTTCCTATTGTTGATTGTTTAGGAAGAGTGTTAACTTATTCTTTAATTACTGGATTGTCAACAAATGTGCTATGCGTACATTATGTAAAATGTTGGAAAATAAAGCAAAATCAGGTGCAAAGCCTGACAGAGGAAAGCTGACAAGGATGGATATTAAACCAGACTCCTTTCTTTGTAAAGCATCTTATGAAGTCATCTGAACTGTAGGAAATCGCCAATATTTAATTATTTTTGAACTACAATAACTGTGATTTCATATCCTTCAGTATAATCATTAGTAGAGATTTGGCAGCTCACTGGTGAATTTAATTTGACTTAAGTGTCATGTGCCAAACTGAATAAATACATTCAGACCGGTTTTCACTTTGCTTCAATCATATTTACCAGAAATGAGTGGTTCTATTTGTTCCCCCATAGGTCTGTATAAACTAAACTGGATTGTTGCAAACATCTTTTAGAAATATTCAACTTCTATTAGGCTGCAGTTTTAGACAAAGAAGATATTCTTCTCACTCACTTTCAGTTCCTTGATATTCTAGACCAGGGATAGACAAACTTTTTTATTTTGGTAAAGGGCCAGATAGTTAAGTACTTTAGTCATATCGTCTGTTTCAGTTCGGTTCAGTTCAGTTCAGTCACTCAGTCGTGTTCAACTCTTTGTGACCCCATGGACTGCAGCATGCCAGGCCTCCCTGTCCATCACCAACTCTCAGAGTTTACTCAAACTCATGTCCATCAAGTCGGTGATGCCATCCAACCATCTCGTCCTCTGTGGTCCCCTTTTCCTCCTGTCTTCAATCTTTCCCAGCATCAGGGTATTTTCAAATGAGTCAGTTCTTTGCATCAGGTGGCCAAAATATTGGAGTTTAAGCTTCAACATCAGTCCTTCCAATGAACACCCAGGACTGATTTTCTTTAGGATGGACTGGTTGGATTTCCTTGAAGTCCCAGGAACTCTCAAGAGTCTTCTCCAATAGCACAGTTCAAAAGCATCAATTCTTCGGTGCTTAGTTTTCTTTATAGTCCAACTCTCACATCCATACATGACTACTGGAAAAACCATAGCTTTGACTAGATGGACCTTTGTTGGTAAAGTAATGTCTCTGCTTTTTAATATACTGTCTAGGTTGGTCATAACTTTTCTTTCAATCATCTCTTTAGTAGCTACTCAAACCTTGCCTTCCAGAGCAGAAGAGCCAAAGATAACATTTAAGTGTATAAGTATGATTGTGTTCAAAAAAATCTTTGTTTACTCATAATGAAATTTAAATTGAAATATTTTTATATTTTTGATAGTCTTTATTTTGGTAAATTTTCAAAGAAAGTGTAAAATTGCTTCTTAGTTAATGGACATATGAAAGCATGCAAGAGTCATCATTAGCCCTAGGGCTATAGCTTTTTCATGATTATTCTGGAAGTATACTCGTCAAAATGTTTAGGAAACTCTTTGTAAGATTCTTTTGGGTCTATGAAGTCTTAGGCTCGATAGAAGAGCTAAGAGAATCCTTCAAGTTTAAATTTCCTAGAATTCTATAATTTCTGCTCAGTAGGGTTGCTACAAATGTCATTAATCTAATATTTAGCAGATTCTGTTCTGAGAAAGGAAATGCCTTTTCTTCTCCAGGAGATAATCTCAGAAGTACTGTACACTAACTGGGAAAACAATGGTAACTGAGTCAGAGAGGAAACTCAACCAAGGGGAATTTCATTTCCTCTCTAGCATAGAAATACCAGGCTGTGTGATTTTTCTCCTCTGTTTGTCAGCACCTGTTCCAGATGAAGGTTGTGCTTTGAGGGTCAAATAGAACAGAGCCCTGGGCATCCCCATTGAGATCCATGGACTTCCTCATGAGTTGGTTTCCTCATTTTGGAAGTCCTAAATGGGATTAACTTGCTTCTTTCTTTTGCGCTCTCCTTTTAACTACTCATATCTGCTAAACAATCTTTCATTTTGCCAGCTATAATCACAAACAGCCACAAAGTTGGACAGTTTATGCCCCTGACTTACAAAGGGTTCATTCAGTGATAGATTTCATGTCTAAAAAAAAGAGAGAGAGATTACCTACAAGGTGTAAGTAATTGGGTGTGAGCAATCTCTGTTCTTCGGGAAAATGAACACTTCATTCTGAGCTGGAGATCAGCCAGCCGGACAGTGATTGGAGACCGTTTTTGTCATCGTCTCCTTTAGCTGACTGCTCTTTGCACTCAAGATCGCTGATGATTTTGCTTTCATCCTTGCCTGAAAATCAAGCCATTTGTAAATCCATGCCGCTTTACAGAGCCCATTGGAGAAAGAAGGCAGTGTCATTTCATCCTACCTCAAACAGAATAAGGTGATTACAGTAAGTAGACAAAGGACTCTAAGTCACACTTGGGACTATTCTCTTTAAAGTGTAGAAAACTCTGGGCGTGAATTAGTGGCTTGAGACTTGCGAGTGGTGGCTAATACATTGGAGTCATTTTTTTTCTTTTTTTAAAAAAATATTTATTTATTTGCCTGTGCCAGGTCTTATTAATAGTTGCAGCATGTGAGATTTATTTCCTTGAGCAAGGATTGAACCTGGGCCCCCTGCAATGGGAGCATGGAGTCTTAGACTCTGAACCACCAAGGAAGTTCCTGGAGTCATTTTCTTTCTGCTATAATGATTGTTGTAGCTTTTTATATAATATGAATCAGCAATTAGAGTGCCGAGTTTAATTAAAAATTCATCATTTCTTAACTTCCTTGTGTCTCCATTTCCCTCATCTGTACAATGGGGTAATAATAACAAGCTGTTCTGAGAACAAAAGACTTGATTCATGTTTCTTTGCATGATTTGCCTCATTTAATTATTATTGTTCCAAATCTCAATATCTCTACTACTTGAATTCTACTTACTTTGTACATTATATTGGGAATACGTGCCCTTGGAAAATCCAGCTTTCACTTAATTCTTGGTGCTTTTCTACTCAGATCCTATAATCTGGTCTCAGAGATGACTTTGATTCCAAATGGCTATGTTCTCCCTACTTCTGTGCCTTTATACATGTATATTTCCCTTCTTCGACTTGACCTGAAAAACAAATTCCAGATGCTTACATAGCTTCTCTTTGAGAAAGACATTTCCAGCCTTTGTCCTCTGTTTCCCATCATAAACCATAAAGTTTCTGTGCTGCATGCTGTACTTACATTATATTATCTATGTATCTGATCCCCAGGTTTCTATACTATTACCTCTTCATAAGAAAGAACTATTTTTCCCTTTGTTTTAATATCTTTTGTGTTAATCATTCAGTTGCGTCTGACTCTTTGTGACCCCATGGACCATAGCATGACAGGCTCCTCTATCCATAGGATTTCCCAGGTAAGAATATTGGAGTGGGTTGCCATTCCCTTCTCCAGGGGATCTTCCCAACCTAGGAACTGAATCTGTGTTTCCTGCATTGCAGGCAGACTGAATATCTTAAGTCAGAAATAAGAACTGAATGTTACTACCATTATTGACCTGTAAAAGATAATTTAATAGGAGATAAGATTAGAATTGTAGAGAAAATCTTGGAGAGGTTTTATCTTTTCATTCTTAGTCTTGTACACTTAATTGGGGGGGGGGAAGCCCACTGCAGCCAGTAGATCAGAAATAAACCATGTCTTGGCTGTACAATCTGTCCTGGATTTCTGTATTTTCTTAGCTTCTAGCTTCACTAAGTTGGTCCTGTTCTTTCTCCTATTATTGCATTCAGTCTTGTCACATGCCCAAGTCTGTGTCACAAGAAACCCAGTAAGAGCCAAGGCAAAAGCAGGTATAAAATAGTTTCTTCTTGAAATATTTGGCTCATTTAAGCAGGAAAAAACCAAAAGATAGTAAGAGTAACAAATTAGGTGATGTGAGTTCCATTCAGTTCAACTGTCACTCAGTCGTGTCCAACTCTTTGTGACCCCATGGACTGCAGCATGCCAGGCTTCCCTGTCCATCACTAACTTCCAGAGCTTGTTAAAACTCATGTCCATTGAATCAGTGATGCCATATAACCATCTCATCCTCTGTCGTCCCCTTCTCCTCCTGCCTTCAATTTTTCCCAGCATCAGGGTCATTTCTGATGAGTCAGTTCTTCACATCAGGTGGCCAAAGTATTGCAGTTTCAGCTTCAGCATCAGTCCTTCCAATGAATATTGGGACTGATATCCTTTAGTTTTGACAGGTTGGATCTCCTTGCAGTCCAAGGAACTCTCAAGAGTTTTCTCCGACACCACAGTTCAAAAGCATCAATTCTTCAGTTTTCAGTTTTCTTTATAGTCCACTTCTCACATCCATACTTGAACTACTGGAAAAACCATAGCTTTGGCTAGATGGACCTTTGTTGGCCAAGTAACATCTCCACTTTTTAATAACCTGTCTATAGGTGATGTTAATATAAAATCCAATCAGCAAACACATACTTCTTTCTATAACACAGAAAAGTCCAATTTGCAAGTTGTGTGACCAGCATCATAACAGGAATATCAGTGTATGATAATGAAGAGTACATTGGGCCAAGAGTCAGAAAACTAGATTTTTCACTATGATGTTGCCATTTCCCAGCTATTTCAATTGTTCAGCATCATCCTTTCTCTCCTGGTTTTCTCATTTGTACAGCAGAGTTGGTTATCTTGAGATCTGGTATGTTTTTTATTTCACTGTCAAGAGTATTCCTCTAAAGAGGTCTAGATCCTCTTTGAGAAAACCCTTACTCCTGGGACTTCGCTGGTGGCCTAATGGTTAAGAATTTGCCTTCCAATGCAGGGGACTCAGGTTCAATCCCTGGTTGGGGAAATAAGATCCCACATGCCACATGTCAATTATATACGTACTGCAGCTACTGAGTTGTACACAGCAACTAAGACCCCACACAGTCAAAAATAAATAAATATTAAACAAAACAAAACCCTGACTCCTCAATAGCGCTTCTCAAGCTAAATTCTGTGTTTCTACCTTGCATCTATGGGGAACTCACTCCATTTGGGAAGTAGTAGAGTAGCAAATTTAGGGCAAAACATTTCAGTAATGGGCTTTCTGAGTGGCACAGTGGTAAAGAATCTACCCATCGATTCATGAGATGCAGGAGATGCAGGTTTCATCCCTGGGTCAGGAAGATCCCCTAGAGAAGGAAATGGTACCATACTCCCGTATTCTTGCCTGGAAAATTCCATGGGCAGAGGATCCTGGTGGGCTACAGTCCCTGGGGCCACCAAGAGTTGGGAGTGACTGAGCAAGCACACATTTCAGCAAACAGGATAGCTTCTAGTTTTTAAAAGCCCGTAAAGAAAGCCCTGGAAGCTGGGCAAACATTCTCCAGGATGTTCTTTGATTTTTAATTTGGATACTTTTCATTCTGTTAATCAAGTGACTACGGGATGAGATCTATAGTCATCACTCCTCAAAAGAAATGTCTCCTAGGCTTTCTTTCCAACTCTGAAACCTAGTGAGTTGAAGACAAGCCAGCTCTGCTCCCGCAACTGGGAAATTGCTGTAAAGCAGCTGTCCAAATCCTCCACCACCTAGACAATCACTAGCTGCTGATAAGATTCAGATTCAGAAAATGGGCTCAAGTGAGTTTAATCGACAAAAAGCTTCCCGTCTTCAGATGTAGATATCCTTGTCCTTGTTGCACACTGTGTTCCTTGCTTCCTACCCCTTAATCCTGGGTCCTAGAAGCCTACATATGGTGAAAAAAGTATTCATAAATTAAAAGGGATGACTGGTATTTGTATGTCTATTCAGTGAATGCATTGGGTTGGCCAAATGTTCATTTGGGTTTATCTTTTTTTTTTTTCCTCTCTTTTTTTTTTCTTTTATTGTTTTTGCCATACAATGCCATGATATCACCATGGGTTTACATATGCTCCCCCTCCAGGACCCCCCTCCCTCTTCCCTCCCTCCTCCCTCCCCCCGGGAAATCTCAATGCACCAGCCCCAAGCATCAATCCTGGGCTGGCGCTTGATTAGACATATGATAATTAACATGTTTCAAGGCCATTCTCCCATATCATCCCACCCTTACCCTCATCCACAGAGTCCACGAGTCTATTATATACATCTGCGTTCCTTTTGCTGTCTTGCATGTTGGGTTCTCGTTACCATCTTTCTAAATTCCATATATATATGTTAATATACTGTATTGTTGTTTTTGCTTCTGGCTTACTTCACTCTGGATAATGGGCTCCAGTTTCGTCCATCTGAGTAGAATTGCTTCAAATGAATTTTTTTTTAATGCTGAGTAATATTCCATTGTGTATATGTACCACAGCTTTCTTATCCATTCATCAGTTGATGGGCATCTAGGTTGGTTCCATGTCCTGGCTATTGTAAACAATGCAGCGATGAACATTGGGGTACACGTGGCTCTTTCAATTCTGGTTTCCTCGGTGTGTATGCCCAGCAGTGGGATTGCTGGGTCATATGGCAGGACTATTTGTAGCTTTTTAAGGAACCTCCACACTGTTTTCCATAGTGGCTGTACTAGTTTGCATTCCCACCAACAGTGTAAGAGAGTTCCCTTTTCTCCACATCCCCTCCAGCATTTATTGCTTGTAGCTTTTTGGATTACAGCCATTCTGACTGGTGTAAAGTGATACCTCATTGTGGTTTTGATTTGCATTTCTCTGATAATGAGTGATGTTGAACATCTTTTCATGTGTTTGTTAGCCATTTTTATGTCTTCTTTGGAGAAATGTCTGTTAAGTTCTTTGGCCCACTTTTTAATTGGGTTGTTTATTTTTCTAGAATGGAGCTGCAGGAGTTGCTTGTATATTTTTGAGATTAATTGTTTGTCCGTTGCTTCATTGGCTATTATTTTCTCCCATTCTGAAGGCTGTCTTTTCACCTTGCTTATAGTTTCCTTTGTTGTGCAGAAGCTTTTAATTTTAATTAGGTCCTATTTGTTTATTCGTGTTTTTATTTCCAATATTCTGGGAGGTGGGTCATGGAGTATCCTGCTTTGGTTTATGTCAGAGAGTGTTTTGCCTATGTTATCCTCTAGGAGTTTTATAGTTTCTGGTCTTATGCTTAGATCTTTGATCCATTTTGAGTTTATCTTTGTGTATGGTGTTAGAAAGTGTTTTAGTTTCATTCTTTTACAAGTGGCTGTCCAGTTTTCCCAGCACCATTTGTTAAAGAGGTTGTCTTTTCTCCATTGTATATTCTTGCCTCCTTTGTCAAAGATAAGGTGTCCATAGATGCGTGGATTTATCTCTGGGCTTTCTATTCTGTTCCCATTTGGGTTTATCTTAAAAACTCGGATAAATTTTTGGCCAACCCAATATATCTGAAAGCCGGCCATACTCCTTGTTAATTACAGGTTGTTATTTCTTATCTTTCTCGGCAATTACACTTTCTGCCTCCTCCCAGGGACCACTGTGTTCACATGTCTATCTCCCCAATAAATGAGCATTACCTCTTTACCCCACTGCCCCAAAACATCCATTAAGTTCCCAGTTCTGAACTCAAACCTGTCTGTGGTCTGCCGTGTAACTTATTCAATAATCCACTTGAGTTTACGTTGTCAATAGTAGGTAAAAAAATGTATGACGTTACGTTTCCTACAAATCAACTGTGTTTTAATGAGAATAAATCATGAGTATAACCCGTGGATTAAGAGTTGCTAACATAAAACAATCAAGTTCACAGGTCTGCATTCAGCCCTCAATAAACTTAGCCCTGCCCATGTGTTCTGCCTTAGTGACCAGAGAACTTCATTTCAAAGCTCTGTGGAATACTATCTGACTCTTTGGGACCCCACAGACTGTAGCCTACCAGGTTCCTCTGTTCGTGGGATTTCCCAGGCAAGAGTACTGGGGTGAGTTGCCGTTTCCTTCTCCAGGAGATCTTCCTGATTTTGAACCCATGTCTCCTGCATTGGCAGGTGAATTCTATACCACTGAGCCATCTGGGAAGACCCAATATTGGTAATAAACTGGCCAAAAACAAAATCTTGAATTCTTTTTCCTTCTCATCTTTGCTTTTCTCTCTGTTCCCACACTCCCATTTCTGTAATTTAATGGCGCTGTGTTTTATGAAAACATTCCTTGTACTGAGTGTGTTGAGGAAAGGATGAAGATTTATTCCAATCTATCTTCTGAGACTGTCAAGAAGTAAATTGCCCCTCACTTTTCTATCCTATTGATGATCATCAAAATTATTGAAAATGTCAGCTGAGAGTATTCTCATGCAAATGGATAGACCTGAGCAGTAGAGTCAACAAAAATAAAACATAGTGTACTTGGAGGACTCAAACTTATTTTGAAATTTTCAAAGTGAATTCATTTGAATATTATTTTTCTTTTAAAAAAACATAATATACTTTGTTCACCCTATGTGGTATCAATCTTTATATTATTCCTCTAGGAATAAAGAAAGAGATACCATTTTCAACTTCAGTTTATTCTTAAGAGATTGGAAATTACCAGACAGATTGTAAAGGAATTGACTCAAATATATTTGGCAGAAAAGAAGGTCTTTGTAACACATCCCCCCCCCCCCCACCCCACCATGTGCAATTTTGAAACCACCTAAAACACTAATAAATGGGACCACTGCCTCTCCTCTGGATGATCCACTGGTGTTGTTTGGATTGGATTAACTCTTCTAAGTCAATATACCCTTTCTGACTGAAGCCGAAGCAGGAATGTGATTGTAAACACTTAGCAGAGGAGAAAAGTTCAGCGATTCTTCGAGTCCCTAGCCAACCTTTGGAGAATTCACTGTCAGGTCGTAAGGAGAGTGGGCAAGTATATGTTTCCTTATTATTATTCTATTCCTTATTATTATTGTGCCCTTTTCCTCTTGCTGGCTAACTCCTGCAGAAAGTGGGAAAAAAATATGTAACAGCATGGGACCACACCTTGACATTTTATTTCATCAAAACTTCTTAGCCAACTTGGGACTAGTGAAAAAAAGATTCCAAGTCAAGTTACATTCTGAGTCGTTTTGTGGCAATTTGTCCTCGTGCAGAAAATAAATAACAAGGATGCAAAAAGCAACATGTCTGCTGTTTTTGATTTTTAAGATGACACATACAAAATAAACCAACATCTTGGTCAGGAGGAACTTTATCGGGGTCAATTACTTTCGTTTCCCAGGGGGGGTTTAAATTACAAGTGCAGAACTAGACCGTTAGCCTTGGCAAAATAACAGATTGTCAGGATTTCCCATCTTTGAGAAAATATGCATTTCTCTAGTCTACCTTAGATTCTTTAACTGATGGAATTGGGTAATTTCAGTGTGGGCTCCAGACTTAGTACATTATAACACGTTTAAGTAGTTTGTGTGCATACTCAGTTGTGTCTGCCTCTTTGCAACCCCATGGACTGTAGCCTGCCGAGGCTCCTGTATTCTTGTAATTCACTAGGCAAGAATACTGGAATAGGTTCCCATTTCCTCTTCCAAGGGATCTTCCCAACCCAGGGATAGAATCTGTATCTCCTATGTCTCCTGCACTGGCAGATCCTTACCACTGAGCCACCTGGGAAACACTCAAGTAGTACATATATGGCTAAATTCTTAAAGATAGATCCCATTTATATTCTCTCTCCTTGGTCTTTTTTGAATAATAAAGATTATAACTAAATTAGTATTTATTTATTGTATTAGTAAGTTTTATTTAAATTCTTGAACTCTCCATAAAAAAGTTGAGATTTGGAAAATTTGGTCTAGATCATAGTGCCTATTTTCTAATATCCAAAATTCATAAACCAGATTGCTTGTAATCTAGGTAACAGTATCATTTTTTCCCCAGTTTCTGAAATGGGCAAAGTACTGGAACAGAACCATTTGCAAGATTTTAAATAACAGATCAACTTCAATTATATGAAATAAATAAGTAGTAGTAGGAATATCAGTATCAATATTTTCATCACTGTCAGCAGCCTATGAATGCTAGTCAGATACCCACTATGGACAATTCACTGTGCTAGGCATGACGAATTTAAAGTTTCCGTTTTGGTCCTTATTTTGTAAAAACATTTTTTTAGGAAGATGGAACATACTTATAGATAGATTGGCATATAGAAGTTCTCAATGAATGACCTAGTCACAAAACACTGTGGGAATTTAGAAAGGGAAGCAATAGTGATGTAATAACCAAAACAAAGAGAAATGATTTGAGTTGGGCTTAGGCTACTTGGACTTTTAAGAGGAGGAGAAGAGGAGAGAACATTCCAGACAGGTTGGCCTAGATAGGAAAGCTTTGGAGATTATAATGAGCACACCTATT
Organism: Antilocapra americana; assembly: GCA_007570785.1. Lineage (NCBI taxonomy): Eukaryota > Metazoa > Chordata > Mammalia > Artiodactyla > Antilocapridae > Antilocapra > Antilocapra americana. The sequence goes on along the minus strand of ML661883.1, from coordinate 15,802,403 downwards.
AGGGAAATAGTAAACGATTCCATTTGATTGATGAGAGTCAGCAGAAAAAGCTGAGACATCATTTTGTCAACAAAGGTCCATCTAGTCAAAGCTATGGTTTCTCCAATAGTCATGTACAAATATGAGAGCTGGACCATAAAGAAGGCTGAGTGCTGAAGAACTGATATTTTCGAACTGTGGTGGTGGAGAAGTTTCTTGAGAGTCCCTTGCACAGCGAGGAGATCAAACCAGTCAATCCTAAAGGAAATCAACACTGAATAGTCATTGGAAGGACTGATGCTGAAGCTGAAGCTCCAATACTTTGGCTATCTGATGTGAAGAGCCTACTCACTGTAAAAGACCCTGATGCTGGGAAAGACTGAGGACAGAAGGGGAAGGGGACGACAGAGGATGAAGCAGGTGGATGGCATCATCAACACAATGGACATGGGTTTGAGCATCTCACTATCCAGGAGATAGTGAAGGACAGGGAAGCCTGGCATGCTTCTGTCCATGGGTCATAAAGAGTTGAACATGACTTAGTGATTGAACAACAACAGTGGAGACTCCAAGAGTCACATCCTAAAGCAATTGTGCAAAGCTTCTGTACTAGGCTGAGCGATTTGACTAGATTGGGAGGAAATGGAGAACTATATTCAACAGTACTGAAATTAGGTGTTCCAAACTTGGGAAATCAGAATCTCAAGAGAAAAATCTGAGAAATGATACAAGTGGACAGATCTTGGCTGATGTTAGAACCTGCTCTGCTTTGGCTCATATTTTCCATCCTGATTTCACCTGGGCTGATCTTTTTTGGCACCGAACACAGCAACTTGCAGTCCATGTTTCTTCTAGGGCTGAAAGCGCTTTGGGGATAAGAATCTTTTTTCTTTGTTTCTCTAGTTTGCAGCACTTAAACCAACATATTACAAACTCAATAGCCATGTGTTAACTAAATGATGGATTTAATAAGTAAAATAATTGAATAGGGCAATTATAGCAATGTATCATTTCGAATTAGACTTTTTTGTCTTTGCCAGATATACACCCAGGAGTGGGATTGCTGGATCATACGGCAATTCAATTTTCAGGTTTTTGAAGAAACCTTCATACTGTTTTCTGTGATGACTGCACCAATTTGCATTCCCACCAACAGAGTAGGAGGGTTCCCTTTTCTCCACACCCACTCCAGCATTTAGTATTTGCAGACTTTTGACAATGAGCATTGTGACCAGTGTGACCTGACACCTCACTGGAGTTTTGATTTGCAATTCTCTTTATAATGAGTCACCAGGGAAGGCCCATTCAGACACATTTTAAAGGTTTCTTAGAGCCAAGGCTAAAGGGAGATTTTAGGCATTCTATATCTTATGTTTGTGGCTTCCACAGTGGCTGAGTGGTAAAGGATCTGCTTGCTAATGCAGGAGACTAGGGTTCGATCCCTAGGTTAAGATCCCCTGGAGAAGGAAATGGCAATCCACTCCAATATGCTTGCCTGGAAAACCCATGAACAGAGGAGCCTGATGGGCTACAGTCCAAGGGGTTGCAAAAGAGTGGGACACGACTTAGCAACTAAGCAACAACAAGTATTAGTGATGTTGAGTATCTTTTCATGTACCTGTTTTCCATCTGTGTCTTTGGAAAAATGTTTATTTAGGTCTTCTGTCCATTTTTTGATTTGGTTGCTTATTTTTGATATTGAGCTGATGAGCAGTTTATTTTGAAAATTAATCCCTTGTTGGTATCATTGTTTGCAGATATTTAAGATCCAAGCTAGTGGAGGTGAGGGAATTCCAGTTGAGTTATTTCAAATCCTGAAAGATGATGCTGTGAAAGTGCTGCACTCAATATGCCAGGAAATTTGGAAAACTCAGCAGTGGCCACAGGACTGGAAAAGGTCAGTTTTCATTCCAATCCCTAAGAAAGGCAATGTCAAAGAATGCTAAAACTATTGCACAATTGCATTCATCTCACACGCTAGCAAAGTAATTCTCAAAATTCTCCAAGTCAGGCTTCAACAGTACGTGAACTATGAAATTCCAGATGTTCACACTGGATTTAGAAAAGTCAGAGGAACCAGAGATCAAATTGCCAATATCCAAGGGATCATTGAAAAGGCAAGAGAGTTCCAGAAAAACATCTATGTCTGCTTTATTGACTATGCCAAAGCCTTTGACTGTGTGGGTCACAATAAACTGTGGAAAATTCTTCAAGAGATGGGAATACCAGACCACCTGACCTGCCTGCTGAGAAATCTGTATGCAGGTCAAGAAGCAACAGTTAGAACTGGACATGAAACAACAGACTGGTTCCAAATCAGGAAAGGAGTACGTCAAGGCTGTATACTTTCATCCTGCTTATTTAACTTATATGCAGATTACATCATGTGAAATGCTGGGCTAGATGAAGCACAAGCTGGAATCAAGATTGCCAGGAGAAATACCAATAACCTCAGATATGCAGATGACACCACCCTTATGGCTGAAAGTGAAGAAGAACTAAAGAGCCTGTTGATGAAAGTCAAAGAGGAGAGTGAAAAAGTTGGTTTAAAACTCAGCATTCAGAAAACTAAGATCATGGCAACTGGCTCCATCACTTCATGGCAAATAGATGGGGAAACAGTGGAAACAGTGAGAGACTTTACTTTTGGGGGGCTCCAAAATTGCTGTAGATCGTGACTGCAGCCTTGAAATTAAAAGACACTTGCTCCTTGGAAGAAAAGTATAACCAACCTAGACAGCATATAAAAAGGCATAGACATCACTTTGCCAACAAAGGTCTGTCTATTCAAAGCTATGGTTTTTCCAATAGTCATGTATGGATGTGAGAGTTGGACTATAAAAAAAGCGGAGTGCTGAAGAATTGATGCTTTTGAACTGTGGTGTTGGAGAAGACTCTTGAGAGTCCCTTGGACTGCAAGGGGATCCAACCAGTCCATCCTAAAGGAGATCAGTCCTGAATATTCATTGGAAGGACTGATGCTGAAACTGAAACTCCAGTACTTTGGCCACCTGATGCAAAGAACTGACTCATTTGAAAAGACCCTGATGCTGGGAAAGATTGAGTGTGGGAGGAGAAGGGGACAACAGAGGATGAGACGGTTGGATGGCATCACTGACTCAATGGACATGAGTTTGAGTAAACTCCAGGATTGGCGATGGACAGGGAGGCCTGGCGTGCTGTTGTCCATGGGGTCACAAAGAGTCGGACACAACTGAGTGACTGAACTGAACTTATAAGTTGTTGAATAAAGAACTTGCTCTTAATTTCAACCCACTTTTGCAGTATTTTATTCCACTATTCTAATGCATTTAAACTCTGCTGAACTCAAACTTACTGTTAACTGTAAGTATTAGCTTTCCTGCTTTCACAGTTTTTGCTAATTTCTTTCTTCCACTTGGAATGCAGTTTATTTGTTATCTCAGTTACTAAAATGTCACCTATTCTTCAAGGTCTAACTAAAAACACACTGCTTCATAGAAGCAGCAGATGATAAATAATTATCCATTATGTGTATACTTCAGCATGTACTTCATTGGATTACATAATTATATTTGATGTTACTTAGTGATCCCAAATTACAGTATACAATTACTCATAAATGTTAAAATATTTAAATATGTATTATATAATTACTTAATAAGAGTTCAAAAATATGAAATATACAATCACACTCTAGTAAAAGTTTAAAAAATTAAATTTGTCCAATACCTTTCTCATAATCATTCCTTTTAACAACTACTACTAAGCATTTCCCTTTCTCTGTAGTGAAGACTAAATCAAACACACTTAAACATTTAAAAAAGTATTTTTTAAGTTCAAAGTCTTCTAGTGCAAACATATGACTTTTGGGTTATCTTGATGACTAAAGGGCAGTTTTGATGAACAATTCTTACATGGTTTGGTCTTCTGCCTTTCATTTGCTCAAAATGTAAAAAAGAGTCATCAGTTCATTATCTTTTCTTTTTTAATTATTATATAGTTGACATATAACATTATCATCTCACTGTAGATCCTGTCAAGTCACTTTGCATTTTAATGGTTTTATGTCTGCAGTGACATAAATTCAGCTGCCTGAATGTATATAGTCTATTCTCTCTTCCATAATGAAGTAAGTACTTAAATGATTCAAATAAATCCTGTTCTAGGTAAACAGAAGTCTTTTCTAAGTAATATAGACAGCTATAGCTCTTGAATATGTTATCAAAATAACCAGAAACACATAAGATGAATGCATAGGGTTAATTCTATTAATAATAATAATTCTATTATTCTAAACATATTTTTTATTTTAGGAAATTATGAGTATTATTGAAATTATGAAATATTGAAGTTATTTTTTATTTTAAGAAATAAACTCACCATTCTTAGCCAAGCTAAGTATGTATTTATGTAATAAGGTATACATTCATGTAATAAGGCCAATGTTGAATTCTCTTTTTAGGTGTTGTCTTATGTCATGGCCTTTTTCTCTGTGTTTTATTTCCTGGGTGCAAAGCTTCTCCAAGAACAGAATTAAAATTCACTGTTTATTTATCTCCAGATTTCTAACTAGAGTGGATACAATCAAACATAAAATTATTGAATGAGAGGTTCTAATAATGAAAAATTTAAAAATCATCACACAATGGCAAGATAATACGTAAATGTCTCATTTTACTAATTAACTAACTTGCAGAAAGATTCACTACTAAACCTTCAAATGCAGATTTAGGCTACCACATTGACCAGTCCAAAAATGTAACAAGATTAGATTATTTTAAAGTAATTTTAAAATGTAGGAAAAGTTTTTGAAAAATAAGCAGTCGTACATTGATTGAAAAAGTTGTATGCAATCATGCAGTAGACATTAGGAAACTGTTAAACATGAAGAAGTCCTTTGCCTTGACACGGAATGGTGTCCATAATATACTGGGAATAAAACAAATTAAATTTCAGAAAAGTCTGCCTAGTGTTGACACCATTTTTTCAATCTCTCAGAGAAAAACCTTGAAAGTGTCCTTGACTCTTCTCTTTCTCTCATGGTTTGCTTTTAATTCTTTGGGAAATAATTTTAGCTCTCAAAACATGACACCATCTCTCCTCTGTGGCTCATGACAATTCTCCTTTCTCTTCCCTTTCCACCTTTCAGTGGGCTCCCAACAAATGGTCAGAATAATTTCTTAAAACACAAGTCATATCATATTTACTGTTTTGCTCAAACCCGCCAGCAGCTTCTGCCTCATGCAAAACAAAAGCCAAAGTTCTCACAATGGACTACAAGGGCCTCCAGGATCTTGTTTCGCACTGCCTCCCTGTCCTTGCTTCCTCTGCTCCACTTCTGCTCCCTTGGTTTCCTTGCTGGTCCTAGAACAAGCTAGCCATTCCGCCCTAAGGCTGTTTCACATCCCTGGAATTGTTGCAGGAAGGGAGATCTCGTCTAGGGTCTGAGCCTAACTCTTGTCTAACTCCCGGAAATAAACTGTCTGAGGAGACGCATGTGCAGACAAGGCAGGTGACTTTATCAGGAAGGGGTGCCTGGACAGAGAGCAGCAGGGTAAGGGAACCCAGGAGGACTGCTCTGCCATGTGGCTCACAGTCTTGGGTTTTATGGCAGTTGGGTTAGTTTCCAGGTTGTCTCTGGCCAATCCTTCCGTCTTGGAGTCCTTCCTTGGCACATCAATCAGCCTAGATGGGTTCCAGTGAGAAATATTCTGAGAGATTGGGAGGATGTATGGACTGGCATCTCCTCTCTGCTTTTGACCTTTCCCAAATTCTTCTGGTTAGTTTCTCATTCCTTACCAGGAAGTTAACTCATACAGGTGGTTTACTATGGTGCCTGGCCAGGGGGGGTGTTTCCCCTACCAAAATGATTTTCCTGCAGGCACCCACATGGCTGACTGCTCACTTCCTTGATGTGTTTTCCTAAATGTCATCTTCTCAATGAGACTTACCCCAAACACTCAATCTAAAACTCAAAATTATAGTCCCAGCTTTATCCCTAGCCCTCTCCAGTTTCCTTCACCCTTTACCATAGTACTCATTATTTATTCATTATGGAAAGTAGGTGAAGTGAAAGTGTTAGTTGCTCACTCATGTCCAACTCTTTGGAGCCCCATGGACTATATAGCCTGCCAGGCTCCTCTGTCCATGGAATTATCCAGGCAAGAATACTGAAGTGGGTAGCCATTCCCTTTTCCAGGGGATCTTCCTGACCCAGAGATTGAACTTGGATCTCCCATGTTCCAGGCAGATTTTTTATCATCTGAACCACCAGGGAAATGCCTTATTCATTGTAATCATTATTTGTTATCTGCTTCTAGCTAAAGAAAGACTACTACTACTATCCATTCTCCATAAGAGAAGGGATCTTTTTCCATTTGTTTACTCCTGTATTTTAAGTATCTGGGACAGTGCCTGGAATACAGAATGCAATTAATAACTATTAGTGAAATAAGTGTTTTTTTTTATAACATAGAACCTACTCTCCAGGGATATATATCAACTGTTGGTGGAGATGATGGGAAAATATGGAGGGGTGGATAGAGTTTTTACCTTTCACTTCCTATAGATCTGCAATGTTAGATATTTAAAGACAGTATAACTTTAATAATAACAATGAATATCTAAAAATGCAAAGCAAACACACCAGCCTTAATTCCACTATTCTAACCCATTCAATACTGATTTTTCCTATTGAATAGACTTGCAATAAACTAAACAGACTTGTTTACTGTTTTGCACAAACCTGCCAGCAGCTCTTCGATTATAAGCAATAGAATAGACTTGTAATAAAAACAGATTGCTAGTAGCTTTCGCAGTCACATCTATTCCGAAACTTAATTCTAATGTTGCAAATTTCTTTTTATTATGAAAGAAAGATTCTTAATACATGTTTCACTAGAAATTAAGGAGAATAGTTAAAATGCAGATAGAGCTTTCAGTATCATCCACCTTTGAGACTGCATTTGCTCACAATTTCTGATAAAACTATATTTCGGAAGGAGAAGGAAAAAAGCAAACTCTTCAATTTGATATGACTCAAAAGACCTGGAGGTCTCTGTAGAAACACAAGTACATAAGAGTTATGCATATATTTATATATAATTGTAAAGCTCATCTGAATGTGGATATTATCTGTGATTCTTTCTCCAAAACAGAGCTAGCCTGCAGAGGAAAAAAATAGTAGGTAGTAGATTGACGATTTCAAAAGAGCTGATCTTTGGTAAAATAAGTTTCCATTGCTGGTCATAGTACCCCAAAATAAACAGAAACAAAAAATTGCCTGCAGGCTGTCTATTAAGATTTATCCATGTTTTCTGGGAGGATGAACACTGGCACATAACAGAACTGTGTTTTATTTTGATAAAATGACATTTCCTAGCATAGTCTTGAAACAGTGGCTCAAAAAGAGGTAAATGTTATGGGGTTAGAAGTAGATTTAGGACAGAGTGTGGAGTGACAGCAGAGAAGGCAAGGCAAGTTTGGAGGGGGGTGGTGGCTGTGAAAGAGGCAGGCGCCAGAAGTCATTGGTTGCAAGGAGCTTGTTAAAGGTCTTTAAAATAAACCTACTTTATTATTGCTCCTACCAATGCTCGCAGACAGAATTGCATCTCTGTCATGCAATTATCCATTCACTCAGCAAAATTTCATTGAGCATATACTGTGTAACAAGCCCGGGGGTAGATTCAAGAGTATATTTGTAGAAGATTAAGACACAGCCTGTGCCTTTGAAAGCGAGTGCACTGAAAATTCAGTGAGGTCAAGTGTCTGTTGCTTCCTGCCCCAGAGCAGCCCTTGTCAAGCTCACTTGGAGCTTTCCCTTCATTTCCTGAAGGGACTCAGCCAGTCCCTAAGCTGCCAGGAGCATACGCAGTTTACACAATCTGACTTCAGACTGCCGGAGCAGCTCACGTGCCCAGCTGCTTGGACAGCAACAAGGAAGGCAGCTGTGCAAGCCACAGGCCTTGCTGGGCCACCCAGGAGCTCTCCTGGAGGGAGAAGCCGGAGTTACAGCCCACCTGGCTGTCTCAGGACACTGAGAGGTCAAACCAGGAAGGGCCAGGACCCTACAAACCATCACCTTTAATACTAACCGTGCAAGCCGGGGCTTTGGGGGAACGTTCTGGGGCCTAAGTAAACTCTTGACCTTACTAATCACCATTTACATTGCCTTGGTTTTTGTTTTTTTTTTTGACATTTGCCAGTTTCTATACTACTTTTCTCATTTTCCTGATTTATCCTAGTATTTATTAAGCACCTACATCTTTTTTTGATGTTTCATATGCTTTTATTTATTTATTCATTTTTGGAACTTTTTATTTTGTATTGCGATATAGCCAATTAACAATGTTGTTAAGCACCTACCTCTTGCCAGACATTCAGACACTGAAGAATACAAAGGTGAAAGGGACATTCCTCCTTCACTGAAAGAGCTCTCATACCATCAAAGGAAGTGGAAAGACATCCAACACTTATTGTGTATTTCCTATGTGTCAGAATCTGAAAGGTGGGTAGGTAGGTTTAGATGCTCAGTCCTGTCTGACTCTTGTGACTCCATGGACTGTAGCCTGCCAGGTTCCTCTGTTCATGGAATTTTCTAGGCAAGAATACTGGAGTGAGTTGCCATTTCCTCCTCCAGGGGATCTTCCTGACCCAGGGATCAAACCTTCATCTCCTATATTGCCAGGTGGATTCTTTGCCACTGTACCACTTGGAAAGACCTTCTGACACATCAGTTCAGTTTAGTCACTCAGTCATGTCCGACTCTTTGTGATCCCATGCACTGCAGAACTCCAGGCTTCCCTGTCCATCACCAACTCTTGGAGCTTGCTCAAACTCATGTCCATCCAACCATCTCATCCTCTGTCATCCCCTTCTCCTCCTGCTTTCAATCTTTCCCAGCATCAAGGTCTTTTCAAATGAGCCAGTCCTTTGCATCAGGTGGCCAAAGTATTGAAGTTTCACCTTCAGCATCAGTCCTTCCAATGAACATCCAGGACTGATTTCCTTTAGGGCGGACTGGTTGGATCTCCTTGCAGTCCAAGGGACTCTCAAGAGTCTTCTCCAACACCACAGTTCAAAAGCATCAATTCTTCAGCACTCAGCTTTCTTTATAGTCCAACTCTCATATCCAAACATGAGTTTTTTTTACTGGAAAAACTGACACATGGATCCCACTACACACATGGATTCCACTAAACAATATTACCATTATGTTGTGCAAATTGACATTTGAATATAGGCTTGTCTCACTCCAAAACTCAAAAATAAACTCTCCTAGTATAATAAATTATAAGAAAATAGGCTAATGGAATATTCACTTAAAAAAAGCTTTAAAAGTATGACTCTTTTCTGCAGTTTAAATGTCTGTCTTTTTTTTTTCCTTTTTACAATCCCATGTAACCATTCACCCTGTGTGCTTTTACTTTTTTAACTCCATTTTAATTTTTGACAAGTTGGAAAAGAGATGTCTGTATTAATTGTGATATAGGATATGTTGTTCTAACAAGCAGGTCCCAAACACACTGACTTCAGTAAGATAGATGCCTACTTCTTTCTCATGCAATAGTGTAAATATGAGGGGTCCAGGTTAGCCAATCCACTCAGCTCCACAGGGCATACAGGAAATCCATACCAAAGCTCGATGCTGTTCTGGGTTTCAGTCCAGAAGACCAAGAAGAAGACAAGTAGAGGGTAAGTAACATTCTTTAAGAAACTGACATAGAAGTTCCAAACATCACATCCACCTACATTCCAGGCGCTCCACCAAGTGGCAAAGGAGGCTAAGAAGTGTACTTTCTATCTGAACAGTCATATGCCCAGATAGAACACTCTATGCAAGGCAATTTGAGAAGAGGAAAAATGTCATATGTCTGGAGAAATGAAGTGCTGACTTTAAGTTACATAACTATATTGTGCCTCTCTAATAATTTGGTTGGTTTTTCTTTTATATGTAATTGAATGAATTGACTAGTAAGGCTATAGGCTTGACAATTTTTGGGGGGGGCACAATTTTTGAAGTCTATAGCAAGCACTCCTTTAAGACAGAGTAATTGGTTCTCCTGGAGTATGTCTTCTTTGACTACTACAGATGGAACTATTTTCTCTCTATTTTATGAATCATTAATGTTTTACTCCAAGAACTTATTAATATGCCTTTCTTTAGGCATTAATATTTCAAGAACCTATTAATATGCCTGTCCTTAGGCATTAATGTTTTATTTCAAGAACCTATTAATATGCCTATCCTTAGGCATTAATGTTTTATTTCAAGAACCTATTAATATTATCTTCTTCGCATGAGAAAAGGTACTGACTTACATATTTAAAAACCTCAGGAGCATATCAGTAAGTTTGCATATGTTAGAAGATTAATATTGAATAAATGAATGAGCAAACTGAAATATATAACATAAATATGTTTATATATGCTATATATAATATATAAAATAAATATGCTTATATATGCTATATATAATATATAAAATAAATACACTTATATATGCTATATATAATATATAAAATAAATATGTTTATATATGCTATATTAATATATAAAATAAGTGTGTGTTATACATTTAAAAATATATGTGTATTTCTGTAAATGTAAGTTGAGTTGATTCATTTATTGAGTATATTTTATGGGCTGTTGTGAGAAGACAATAAACCATGAAAGAGGAATAGATCTTCCCTTTCCTCATTGCACCCTCTAAATATACTCAGATAAATTTATTCCCATACTGGGTATATTCTTGATTTTCAGAGGTATATAAAAGCTTTTAGTTATTTACATAGCAAATAGCAATGCTTGAGCACCTTCAAGGTCAAGGTAGACAGTTCTTGACACAAAAGCTCTTAATAAAAGACACTTTGTTTCTCTTAGCCATCTCCCGCATTTGTCCCCATTACCAGCTGAGCCTTTGAAAGATTTGTGATTCAAGTTTACAGGAAGCGTCTTGCCTTCCTAAAGCAGTTTATGAGAACTTAAGAGGTTTCTCCTTTTCTCTCTTTTCCTGAAATTTCAATCTCTTAAAAAAATTTTTGTTTGCTTTTAATTTTCATTTCTTTGGCAAGCTGTCTTACTTTTTCTTTTTTTTTCATTTTCCAGAAATGATGTCTTTTCCTCTTCTCCAATCCCTTCCCCAGGTAACAGTGATTTGAGCTTATTTCCCCCCAAATTTTGCCTTTGTTTCTCAGCTACAGTGTGATGAAATGTCCTCCTCCAAATGTTTTGACCTCAAACTAAGTTTCAGGGTAATCTCTCATGCTGCTCATTTTGTTATATATTACCATATTATATATCCAAGGAAATGGATGTATTGCAATTAGCTTATAATAACCTGCAATTTGACAAAATAGCTAAAACTACCTAGCATGTTTTTAATAGTTTCAAAGGAGACATTTGGAACACATAACAGTAGTTGGCCATTTGTATATCTGGCAGAAATTATTTGCTTTCGTGAATGCAACTTATATTTTTCTTAGAACAATTTTGGTTATATTTATTCTTAGTGAAATTATCTTCCAATCAAATATACGTCACTTAGTAAATAGCTTTTCCTAAAAGAGACTGCTACATTAGTAAAGTTCAGTGAAATGTTCTCTGTGTCTATATATTGCATATAAATTTTGTTCTGTGTGCATGTATATTTAGACATTAAATGTATATGAATTTGAGTTTTTTGCTGTTCCTTAGTCACATCTTTATTTATCACAGAACCTAAAACAAAAACATACATGTTGAATATCTGTTTGTTGAATAAGGAACATTCCTTTATTCACTAAATTGAGCATCCACTGTATGCCCAGTGCTATACAAGCAGTGACAAATGAAGGTGAATAAAACAGTCTTTGCCTTTAGGAGTTCACAATATAACCGAGGAGAGACAATTGTGATTATTATGATAGACTGCTTGATGAATGTGTTAAAGTGAACAGATCCTAGATTTAATTGGTCCAGGCATGCATCTATATCTGGGTAGTGAATGTTTTAAAAGACAAATCATAGTTTTCCAGACAAAGAAAACTAGGATGAAGTTGTACACAGAGTACATATCTGGGAGTCTAAACTCTGTAGAAAAATGTAAACATTATTATGTTTCTAAAATCATTAAAGGTAATCATGAACATGAAATAGTCATACTCATGTTCATTAAATTATGCTTTACTGAAGTGAATAGCATGTTGAAGGTGGTGTGATTCACAGGGCAGCAAGTAAATGCTCAGTGTTGATGTCATTGCTTTTGCTGTAGAAATAAAGCCTTTGGAACCTTAAACATCCTTCAGATGTTGTGCCCTTCCTTACTGTGGTGTGTGAATGCAGAGAATGACATGACTTGGGACTATGGAGTTGAAGATGCTTATAAAAAACCTCAGCTTAGTTATGTCCCCTTATACAAAGGGTATGGGCACTGAAGCCAGACAGCCCCCAGCAAATATAGTAGGTCTTTATCAGGGGAGTACCATAAAGTCACTGGGATTCACAGTCCTCAACTTTGAGAGGGCAAGAGTAACTAGTTCAGAGTGAGGATTAAATATGATAAACTATCTGTATTAGTCAGAGTTCTCCAGATAAATAGAATAAATAGAATGTGCGTGTGTGTATACACGCCGTTGGTTCTGTGTATATATTTACACTATTGGTTTTGTGTGTATATATGTACACATACATACACATTCTAAGAGATTTATTATAAAGAATTGGCTCAGATTACTATGGAGTCTAACAAGTTCCCAAATCATCAGGGTGAGTCAGTAAACTGGAGACCCAGAAAAGCCCATGATGTTTTCCTTTCTAAATCAGAAGGCCTGAGGACTGGGAGAACCGGTGGGGCAGGTCCATTTCAAAAGCTGGCAGTTTCAAGACCCAGAAGAGCTGATGTCTCTTTTCAAACCTGAAGGAAGGAGAAAGCCCAGTACTCCAGTCTGAGGGCAGTCAAGCGGAGGAATGCTCTCCTGAGGAGATTCAGATATTTTGTTCCATTCCGGCCTTCAGTCTATTGGGCAATGCTCACCCACACTGAAGGGGCTGCAATCTATTTTACTCAGTCACAAATTTAAAGGTTAATTTCATCTAAACACATGCTCACAGCCAACACCCAGAATAAGGTTTGACCAAATATCTGGGCATCCCATAGCCCAATAAAGTTGACACATAAAACTAACTATCACAATCTCTAAAGTTCCTTTCACAGCGACTGAAATAGAGCTTTATAAACATTTTAAATAAATGAAAAAATAAATAAAACCATGATTAGAAACAACGGTAAATGGCTTTCTTAATCATAGTTTCATAGGAAAAAGGAAGAAATTGGCAATGCATAAACAATTATTCATGTAGAAGCTAAAAATCACTTTAGAGGGGTGAGATAGAAGAGTGAGAAGGAGGAACTAGTGTCAGGAATTTACTTTAAAGTACACAGTATTATCATAGTTTTCCTGGAAATGAATATGGCACATAATCAACCACAGCAAACCGCAGAATGAGAAAATCAGCTTGTGGCCAACTCAAAGGACAACTTTATAACCACAATCTGGGATACTTGATGAGCCATAAATTCTAGTGGAAATCCATCATGAAGATGAAGGGAAGTCGTGTGCTTGGTGCTGTGGACTCTATACTCAAAAATTCCTATACGACAACAAATACGGCATCAAAACCATGGAGGATCATTAAGACTTACTTTTCCCCAGAGAAATAAAAGGAACTACTTATGGAAAACAGATCTTCCCTGGTGGCTCAGATGGTTAAGAATCTGCCTTCAATGCAGAAGACATGGATTCAATTCCTGGGTTGGGGAGATCCCTTGAAGAAGGGAATTGCAACCCACTCCAGTACTCTTGCCTGGAAAATCCCATGGATGGAGGAGCCTGGTAGGCTGCAGTCCATGGGGTCACTAAGAGTGGACACGACTTCACTTTCACTTTCACTTTTACCTTTCATGCACTGGAGAACGAAGTGGCAACCCACTCCAGTGTTCTTGCCTGGAGAATCCCAGGGACAGGAGACCCTGGTGGGCTGTCATCTATTGGATCACACAGAGTCGGATACGACTGAAGCAATTTAGCAGCAGCAGCCGCCAGTATTCTTGCCTGGAGAATTCCATGGACAGAGGAACCTGGCAGGCTATAGTCCATGGGGTCGCAGAGAATCAGACACAACCAACGACCAACACTTTACAGAAAAGAAACATGAGTGTAGTATGGGAAATTTTTTCAACAGATGCTATTATTTTGACTTGAATATATCTGAATGTTTTGTACTTATTCAGTGCCTGCTAGCATCAGACATTATGCTGATTACTATCATTGGTGTTCCACTCATACATAAACATTGTAAGTTACATGTAGATATCCATCTTACTGATGAGGATATTGGACCTTAGAGAAGCAAAGGTTAAAGCCACATAATCCAGAGAACACTTGATCAAACCCAAGTCCTCCTATTCCAACACCACAATATTTAATAGCTCTAGGCATTCTTTACAGTCAGCCCTCTGTTGTTGCATGAAGCATGACAATAGGGATGCATCTTTTAAAAGATCCTTGAAGGCTCTACAAGCTACAAAATATCTGGCTTTCTACCTACTTGGATAAAATAACACTTGTGCCTTTATTTTATCATGTGTATACAGAGCAAAATAGAAAAATCTTGTTTAAAGGAAGCATCACGAAGCCCAGTTGGACCATCTATCATGGGGAAAGGGAAAATTTCGCATTTGTTTTGTCATAGTAGGAGGAGATGGGGAAGAAATGCTTCCTTACAATGACTCAAATTCTCCTTTGTGGTTAAATTAATGCCACAGGTGCTTGACAGTATTTTTCAATGACTATGAACATGGGCTTTGGTACTATTCTAGAACAAAGGAGACATGAAAACTAGATATTTAGATCCTGGATTGAGGAACTATGTCTACAGTGACTACTACGGGACTACTACTGGTTTCAACAAAGCCGAAATGCAGTACATTTTTAACGATTGATGAATCTAGGCAAAGAGAATATTGTGGGTTTTTTTTTTTTTTACCAATTTTTTTAATTTTAGTTTCATCAAAATAAAAATTTTGGAGATAAAAGCAAAAACAAAATAGGCCAAAATAATTCTGCTCCAAAAGAGTATAGGCTTTGTAACTGGTTATATGTAGTTTGAATAGCAGCTATGCCATTGGCTAGATATGTGACTTTTAAATAAGAATTATTTAATATTTCTAAGTTTCAATGTTGTCTCAACAATTGATATAAAAAATCAATCACACAAATATGTTGTATGAATTGAATGAATTATTTCCTATAAAACATGTAATAGAATTCAATGCATCATATAACAAATGTCTCATGATAGTTTAGCTTCTGTGCGCCGCTGCCACTCAGTCATCTCTCACTCTTTTGTGACCTCATGGACTGTAGCCCAAGGGACTCCTCTGTCCATGGAATTTTCCAGGCAAAAATGCTAGAGTGGGTTGCTATTTCCTTCTCTGGGGGATCTTCCCAATTCAAGGATCAAACTCGCATCTCTTTCATCTCCAATATTGGCAGGTGGATTCTACCACTGTGCCACCTGGGAAGCACATGTGTCATATAATAATTATAATAATAAATATTCCTTTCATAAATTTAATTTGCCTATATTATCAGAACTATTTCTAACTTTTTTCTCAGGGAGAACTCTCAGAATTACTGTGAAAATATTTTTGCTGCATCTAAGCTTCTTAAAACATCAAGTTTGATCTCAGAGATTGTCAAGGTATATTATACACCACACTTTCAATCATTGTATACCTCTTTGTGAAAAACCATGGAGTTATTTTTATAAAGTTAATAATAAGAACTTCTAGAAATTGTCACCAGCTCTGTTGTATAGATTTCACTCTTCTCCCTCGTAGTGTTTGTCAAAATGAGACCTTTTCCCATAGGAAAAACTGAGAAAACCCAGCTTCTCCCCAGCTACTGTTTAATACATTTTCCCTTTTAGTGGGACAGCTAAATAAGCCAGAAGATCTGCTACCTACATTCTAAAAAAATATGGTTGGTATGAAAAATAACACAAGTTGCTAGCAAAATTACTGTAAATAATGGCTATCAGCTGATATATCTTTATACTTTCAGTTACTATATGATCACATTTGTGTAGCCTTCTTTAAATGACCAACTTATAGAGATAGACAATGGATCAGTAGTTGCCAGGGATTAGTGCTCAATGTGAGTGGTGGTGGGGGAGAGAAGGTCATGTAGCTATAAAATGTCAACATGAGGGATCCTTGTGATGACAGTAATGACATTGTTCTGAATCTTGACCATCGTAATGGATACATGAAATTACACCTGTGATAAAATTGCGCAGAAATAAACATGCACACACACACACACAAGCGAATGTAGGTAAAAGTGATAAAATCAAGTAAAATTGGTGGATTTTATCAGTATTAATTTTTTGGATGTAATTTTGTGTTGCAGTTTTGCAAGACGTTATCACTAGAGGAAACTAAGAGTACTTGTCATCTCTCTGTATTACTTTTAACTGCATGTGATTTTATAATTTTCTCAAAATACAAAAGTTAATTAGAAAACTTATTACTTAGTGTCTTTTGTCTACCTTGATGTCCATAGTAACCTTGCATGGTAGAGAAATTTTTCTAGATTATTTACATATATTTTAACAACGCTTTGATCTCTGTCCAACTTCCAGATAGAAACTTCTGCCTTTTAAATGGCCAGTAACTAGTGCATAATTGCTGGCTTCCCATCCTGAGATAAACAAGTTAGGCAAATGTGGATATATTTGATTTGTCATTTGATGAATGAGAAAGAACTTCTCCAGGAAGACAGGAGCAGCTTGAGTGAGTACATTTTCTTGAGCATGCCCAGGGGGTAAATGAAGGCATTGTTATCTGATGTAACACCTTGAGCAGACTGCCTGGCAAGCCTGCCACCAACGATGACTGTCCACAAGGAGAGTCTGGTATCAATTAAGGAGACATGAACTTCTAACCTGTGTGAACTGTCACGGTTGAGTCCTGGCCTGGCTGATCTCTGAATTTCCAGAGGTTAATCATGGCACTCCACAACTGACAAGACCCTACCTTCTTTTTCTGCCTCCACTGATGAAATTTGGGTCCTCTGAAGCCACAGAGGGGAGGCCCCCTCCTCTTTATTTCTAAAGTAAGAAAAAAAGAGATAAATATAGTCTTGTTCAAGGATGAACCTCCCTTATCTATAGCAAAGTAATAGATGCTCAATATATTTTTACCAAGTATTAATCTGAAATAAACCTTAAAAGGAATTCCAGCCCACAGCTTCTAATCTATTCACCAGAAAAAAATATATTGATAAACAACAAGGCCCTACTGTACAGCACAGGGAACTATATTCAACATCTTATGATAAGCCATAATGAAACAAAATAGAAACAAAAATATATATGTATATATATAACTGAATCACTTTTCTGCAAGCAGAAATTAACACAACATTGTATATCAACTATACTTCAATTAAAAAGAGAAAAATACATCAATCATCTATTTATTAACTGCTTTCTATGTATCAGGCACTGCCTTTGCCTTTGTAAGTACCAAACTTTCCTTTCAAGTATCCTGTACAATAGATGGCATCTATTATTAATATCCACTCAATAGATGAGGTCATTGACTTCACAAAGGTCACAAAATTGTTAAATGGCAAGGCTGATAAATACAGTGAGAACAATCTCAGTGCTTGTAGTCAAGCTATCAGCTTGTCTCAGATCTGAGAATTCATGGGAAGTGTCCATTCATTAGGCCCAAGTATGTATTCAAAAGTGAAGACAACTATCTTGGCTTGTAGCTTAACCAAAATTGTAGTATAAAATTTTGATAAGCATTCTAGCAGCTGTTTTAATGCTTATAACAATCCTATGAAGTAGAAGTTATCAACTCTAGTTTATTAAATGAGAAAATGGAATCATTGGGGGTGATTAAGTGGCTTAAAATGATAATTCATTTAATAAGTATTGAACTCTGTCTCCTAAGTTTTATCTTCTAAACCAGGCTCTTAGGTTTACCATGTATTGTTCAGTCTTGCATTTCAGGCTCAACTTTGCATCAGCAGAATTTTAATTCAGCTGGAAAGTCTGACTAACTAGGTTAATTAAGTTCCTTGAGATAAAATTTGCTTATCTATTATATGAAGGGGGTCATAAAAACTGTACTTTCAGTCTCAGTGGATTTTCATAAAGAAAGTGAAAAGACTTTGTCAGCAGTAAGCTCACAAGCTTATTTAAGTTGCCACTATGCTTAAGACTTTTCAGAATTTTTTTACTTCCAGGAAGCAATGCAAAAATGGAAAGTTGATTGGATTGTAATTTGGGGGCATTATATATTCAAGTTTGGATTCATTGTTTATTCATTCATTCATTTGTTCATTATATGAGATAGCCTATTCTGGATCTTATAGAAAATATGAAGGAATTAGTACTTTATATAAATCTGTCAAATTGTAGTTATGACTATGTTTTGAATTTGACTCAGTCGTGAATACTTCATACAAATTATTACAAACTTTCTATAGTACTCATCTTCAGTGTCATCAATGTTTTCTACTCAAACACACACACACAGACACACACACTCTCTTGCACATTCACATACACCCTAACTAGAAATGTGCTAGGCTGTGGCTATTCAAAAGTCTCATGAATCTCATAACCTCAGAGTGAAGTCAGACAATTAAATCAGTTACTGGAATCACAAGATCTATGAGGGAGTTAGGCTGAGAAGTCACTTCACAGTCTACCACTAATGCATGACCTTGCAAAATCACTTAGTCTTTGGCTTAACCACATTGGACTAGAAGAATAAATGGGTCTAAAAAGTAGAAAATTCTGTGGTGATGTTTGAAAACCACTAACATCAAGGGGTTATTTGCAAACAAATCTAAATGTTTTCTATTCAATTCAGCAGGTGCTATTTCACACCCTCTATACAGCAGGCACTGAATTTCTTAGCATCTTTGAAAATAACCATTTATTCTCTGCAGGCAAAGATGTATTCTCTAGAGCTGTTTTTCCAATAACATTTATTTTAACAATAATATGCTTAGTCTGCTGTGAAAATACAACTTCACTGATTAGGCAGCCAGCCCAGTCAAACATTGTTTGGGGTTATAATTATAGCTATTTAATTGTTGAACAATCTCATAAGAGCTGCAAAAGCATCTCAGTTTGTTTATGCGGCAATTTAAGGTTATTTTTTTCCCTTTATCCTTTTTCCTCTTGAAAGGAAAGCTCAAGATAAGTCTAGCCTGAAGCCCCAGAGTATAATTAATCCCCCCCAAAACGCACTGGGATCAGGAGGCTCCTTTTTGGTTGAAGTAAGGAGCTGTTGCCATGATTTGTTTTAATTTGATAAACAGAGAGCTATTCTGTTCTGAGACCTGTTTCCCCCCACTCAGAAAGGGGGTGTTTACGTACAGCTGTGGGGAATTACTCACAAGAGGTTTAAACAGTGGAAAAAGAAAACATCCTCTTTCTTTCTGGACCCACCCAGCCCACCAAAGTTTATAGACTTAGCCAATGGAAAGATAGATCGTGGTTCACTGAGAACTCCCTTTGGAAGATGGAGACATAGACTATCAGAACAACTAGAAGATCTGAAGGGCGTAGAGAGTGGCATTAGCAGCTACAGGGGGATTGGCAAGGCGAATCCTTTGAAGAGACTTTGCTTCAGAGACAGCTTGTAGGTTGTATACTAACAGAGAGCTGTGGTGCCCAGGGTTGTATAAAAATGAATAATGGGAATATGAATTACACTATAATCTTTACAGGGTCAGTAAACTCCCTCTTAGCCAATAGTGAACAAAATCTAGGTTTTCTTCTAATTTTGTGTAAGTGTTGGATAAAAGATAAAATAGTCTTTTTCCCCTCAGCTCAAGTAATTTTTTTCCGTGCATTTTATTTAATTACTTTGTGCAAAATAGAAGCAGAGAATTTAACTAAATGAGAAATATGATGAAAAGATCTCAGAGCGACCTTGAAATGAGTGGTTAAAATTTTAATAAATCAATCACTAGCTATTCTGTTATATTCCCTGGTGGCTCAGTGGTAAAGAATCTGCCTGTCAATGTAGGAGATGTGAATTCGATCTCTGGTTCGGGAAGATTCCTTGGAGGAGTATTCCTACTCCAGTATTTCTGCCTGGGAAATCCCATGGACAGAGGAGCCTGGCAGGTTACAGTCCATGGGGTTGCAAGAAGAATCAGACATGCCTGACACTAAATAACAACAACAAAACTGCTATCATTTTAAAATAAACATAAAATTGTGATTTTTAGTTTTTATGCCTTTTTGAGAGGTGAGTCATGGAGTAGATCTCTCAGAATATCTAAGAAATAATGAATATATTAGAAATTAATAAGTATATGTATTATTTTGAAAGTATAGAGTCAAATTGTAATCATATATAGTGCTTTGAGGCACTATATTTTACCTACTACAATTTAAGAAAAGAAGAAAGCAAAGAGAAAAAAATAGAAAATTCTATGTTCATTTCCTGGGGTGGAATTCATCAAAATAACTTCTATCAAAACATGCATTTCTGGGAAAAAATTATTTAAGGAGAACTTTCCTGTATGTATGGCTTAATTAAACCAAGGTTTAATTAACTATAGTTAATAGTTATAGCTATAGTTATAGTTCAATAAGTGATGTAACTTAGAATTCCTTAAAACATTAGCATACCAGTTTTAAATATTTCCTTCAAATTGTCATGAAGATGTCAACTCAGGAATGAGATTAATTTGTCTTAGAGTTCCTGCCAGAATGGACTTATTCTTAAGATTCACTACCTCTCATTTGCATTTTTTTGTAGACTGACATGAAAATAAGCTCCAAATCAGTGGCACAAAATTAATTCTGTTCACCATTTCTCAATTTACTTTGAATATTGCTTCCAAATATTTTGACTCGATTTATTTATGGTAAACTCAGGTACTAGATCACACACACAAGCTTTGCAATTTTAAGCTCTCAAATGATATAAAAAGCAGCTTCTTTGACCAAATGGATTTCTTGTTTATAGAACTCTGTCATAGTTTATCTTTTTTTTTCCCCTTAAAATATAACTTCCTAGAAAATGATTATGCCTTTCACATAAGTGAATTTTCCTCTTTGTTAGAGTGTGTGTCATTTCCAGGTAGAGATGGAATGAAATCCAACATAGCGATGAAGGCTGTAAATGAAGTAGTTAGAATTTTCCCTTGTCCTCCATCTAGAATGATAACATAGTTTTAATTCACTTAATTCATGTTTGTTTGTTTGTTTAAAAAAGATACAGTACTTGGAAAGCACATACTACATAATTGGGGAAACTCATTGATAAAAGCAAAAGTAACTGTTGCCATGAGACTGCTCCACAGAAAATGTTTAGTTTATGTAAACTAGCCAGTATTTGAAGTAGAAGGACTCATTCAGGTTTCTAAGGGAAATAAAACCAGAACCTTAACTTTCAAGTCCTTGCATCTTTTGTAGTAAGAACGACTTAGAGACAATTCTTTTTTTCTCTCTATCCTTCCATTCCGTTTTTGCTTTACTTCACATTTTTAGATGTCCTTGTTAAATTTATTTTTATTTCTTCCTTTAAAAAATAACGTCTTATTTTTTGTTTCATTTCAATGTTGTATTTGTACAAAGTTATGGAGGTCTATCTTTACCTGGTGCAAACAGCTGCTCGAAAGTAATTGTTGAGTAAAAATGAGTAACTTAAGTCACACAGATAACTTGTAGAGAATGTGAAAAATATCCCCCTCCCCTTTTCCAGGAGCAGGGACAGCACAGATGTTTCCTATGCTGGGTTTATCAAGCTCTGCAAAATCTCCCCATGGGTCTCTGAGTGCCCTTTGGTAAGTTCTGCATGCAGTTGTCTTTCTTTCCCTCTTCGAAGTCCACTGAGCTGGTGAGAAAAATCTAGAGAAGATGACAGAAGCAAGCCCAGTAAAGGTAGCCTTTAGAATATAACGACCCTGGACTTCATGGGTTTTAAAAAGTTCATTCATGGTTAGAAAATGAAGATTATTTATCCAAAAGGTTGCAGCTGTTACGTTCTCTTGACAAAACACCAAGTAAGACTTATCCATGCCAGGTTTTTCTGATTGCCTAACCTCAATGATTCTGAGATAAAATCCCAAAATAGGCATTTTATAAAGGCAAGGAATGAAAGGCAGCAAAAGCAGACCCTGGGCAGTTTTTGCAGCTGCTGGTTTATAAACTACAAACCCAAAAGTTGTTTCTCTCCTGATGTTGCCAGTTTGCCTAGGTGATAGTCTTGTGCCAGTCAAAACAGTCACAGGCATTTCTGTACAATGTAGTCTGTTCTGTCCACACTGGGGGCTGTTTCCAAAAAACAGAATAACGGAAGCACTGAATCAAAAAAATGAAACCAGAAAACTTAAGCCCTCCGATAAAGAAGAAAACAAAAAGTAACACGAGAAATGTGTTTTCCCAGGAACGTCCACATCGCTACAGACCCAGTTTTCAAAAGTGGATTTTCTTTGAATAGGGTTTGGATTTGCCAACAGGCTATTAGGGTATAATACACCACTCACAATTCTCCAAGAAAGGATCTAAGGTTTGTTGTAATTTTCCCACTTTCCCAGAGATGGGTAGAGCCAAGAGGAAGGGGTGAAGGAAAGAGAGCAAAAGATTGCAGGAGTTGAAGAAAAGTTGCTGGATCCTATCCAGTCATCTTCAAAGGATAACCTCTTCCAAACAGAGCAAACCTTCAGGCGGAGATTATGCAAAGCCCCTGCTTTCCAATACCCCTGAAAACCTGCTACCCCCGTCCATTCAGATTTGAGGATTAAGAAAACCAGGGGAATGAAAGCATCTATTTATCCCTGGTCCATGTCAGGAATTGTTCTTCTGAGCTGGACCCTATGGCTTTACTGGTGGCATGATTGTCCCTTTTAAATATTTTTTTGGGGGATGGGAGGAGGCGGGCGTCTGTATTATCTGATAGTTCTGTTTGTTTTTTCAGCAAAGATGCTTAATTGTGTAACTCCTGGCTAGGTTTCCTTTGCCAAATGATAAAAATCAGAGTTGGAAAAGACCTATTAGGTCATTTTATCCTAACTCCTGCCAGTGAGAATTTTGCCTCTAATATGCACAGCGAGGCGTCCACTTCTTCCCTTGGGAGATTAGCCTCTACAATCCAATTAGTCCCTGCTGCCAACACATTTTCCCTGACATTCAATTTACAATTAATATCATTGTTTTTCTTAATTCTGTGCTCACCAATGAAGTGTTTACTTTCTTTTATTGTTTTCGAATTTTAATCCGCTGATAAATCTATTTTCTTATGCCTCCCCCAAATACACCCATTTATTTTTTTCCTAGAGCCTTTTAGTTTATTTGCTATTCTTTTGTTATTTGTTATTCTTTGCACAGATCTGTATCTCTTTGATAGGAGGAGAGTGAAGGCTTCTCATTTCCCTTCTTGGCACCTCTCATCAGCAGGCAAGGATGCGGTGGAATTGGGCAGAGAATTGAGACACTTTAAGGTTTCCATAAAATTCAAGCTTCCTCAGTATTTTACTTCTACTTTCCAGAAATGAGTGGCTAGAGATAGGCTGGCAATTTCGAGTATCCCAGCTTTTCAGTTGTGTGTGTCAGATTTTCTGCTGTGAAAAACCTGGCTCAGATGATCAGATGAGATAAGGCAGAGATAAGAAGCTAGAGAGGAGGAAGAATATTACAATAGTGAACTTTGAGACTGAAGGAACTCAGCCACCTTCCAGAATACCTCATTCCCTGAAGTGCAAACCCTTTCAGGCGGAGGTGAACCACTGTGGGCCAACGTGGCCCCCTGCATCTATGAGACAGGCCTCTTCCTACAGCAAGGCACTTTCCTCCTGAGATTTTGTTCCTTCATTGCCTAAGGCCCTGGCTTTGTTCCTGCCTTGTCTTGTATGCTTCTTCTGATTCTCTGGCCTGATTTTGGCAGGCGGATTGCCTTCATCTATCCAATTTACCATGTCGATTTGGTCTCCACCTCGTGACCTCTGCTCGGCCTTTGGGCCTAAGGGAGGAGTCCCTCTTTCTGAATCCTGCCCTCTGACTAAGCCCTCTCTTGCTGCTCCTCCCTTTTCTGGGGATCCAGAACAGATACCTTCCCAAATCCCAGTTTTTCCCCCTACGTCCCTAATTATTTCATTGTCAGGACTGTCTGTTCATGCCAATTTACACTCAGCTCCATCACAGACCACAGCCCTGACTCAGAGTAGCTTGCCTATATGGTTTTTAAGGGGAGTTTTATAGATAATTAACTCTCAAAAATGTAAGAAAAAATTCTTAATGTGGTCTATAAGGCCTTAAAAATCTCCTGGCTAGCATCACAATGCAATCACATACCACTGACCCCTCTTACTCTGTCTAACCCCTGTTGGTTTCCCCTCAGATCCTTTAGACTTCCCTGGTGGCTCAGAGAGTAAAGACTCTGCCTACAATGCAAGAGACCTGGGTTCATCTCTGGGCTGAGAAGATCCCCTGGAGAAGGGAATGGCTATCCACACCAGTGTACTGCCTGGAGAATTCCATGGACAGAGGAGCCTGGCGGGATACAGTCCATGGGGTCACAGAGGTGGACACAGTTGAGTGACTAGCAGGTTCACTATCAGGTCTTTGCTGCGCAAGCATCGATCTCTTCCACCTTGGGATCTTCATCTCACTGGTCTTTCTCCTTGCTCAAGTGTCACTCATACACAATGAATAAGTCACAGCTTACGTGGAACTCAGACCCAAGTACCCTCCCCTGGACTTAGTTAGGTCCTACTGTTATGCTTTATTATTTAGCCATATACATGCATTGAAAGCACTTAGCAAAATTGTGAACATGCATTTCCTGATTTGTTAAGTTATTTGACATTTGCGTTAACTCTATGACATGTGACGATGCTCAGTGTATCATAAGTGCTTGGTCAGACGAGTCATGTAAAGGATAGAGACCAGAATAAAAGTGAACAGTCAGCTGTCATGACTGATAATTACTTGTCTTAATCTAGCTGCTTCTGTTATTTTTCTTTGTACTTATATAGTTTGGCTTTCATTAAAAAAACCTGTCATTGTGAATATCTATATAAGGTATTGTACTAGTAAGTTTTTTTTTTTTTTAAATTTCAGGCAAGAGGGAGTCACTACACAATTTTTACTTGAAAGAGGACTTTGGGAGAAAAATAGGGTGCTCATAATTAATGAGAAAATGGAGGAGTACATTTGGTGCACAGATGGAAACTAAAAGGGCATAGGATCTGGGCAGTGAAGCAATGCTTTCTTGCACTGCCACTATACCACTGCTCCAAGACACCCCTGAAATATCCAGGCATTCTTATTAGTTCCCGCTGCAGACTCCAACACTGTCTGTCATGAATGAACCAACCATCCATTTGTTTGCAACCAACTTGAAGTTCAAAGTCCCGAATCAGAGCACTGCTGGATCAAGGAATGGTTGGGTAATTCAGCCCTGGTCTCTGAGTGAGAAAGAGAAAGGATTCCTCACCTTCCGTACAAGCATTCTGAAGTAGATACTCAAATTTCCAACTCCCCACACAATGAGTTATTTCTCCCTCTCCCCCGCTTTTTAACATTAAGTCATTTAATTGCCTCTAATACTTTATGAATATGTAGATATTATTATTACCCCCATGTAACTTTTGAGGAAACTGAGGCCCAGAGAGGCTCATAACTCAGTCAAGGACACACAGCTAGCAAGTGATAAAGCAAGAATGATTTTTTTTATTACTGCTAGGTGTGTCAAGATGACCTCAGCATATTCCAGCAGGTTGCAGTTCACTTTGACTCTGAATTAGATTTCTCATTTCAAATTAATGTATTGAAATCTCCAAGAGTAGTAACCCTCTGCCCTTTGGAGGAATATATACTCCAAATGACACACCATCAGCAAAACAATCTCTAACTGAGCAGCGGTGGGTGTTGCACATTTGTCTCTTTTATTGATTCCTCTCATGCTCACCACCATAAGCATACGTGAGTGGTCCATAAACCAGAATGAAACTAACTAATTGGTTGATCCAGGAAATGAAAGTTAATCTCATCAGCACTAATAGCTATCATTTCCAAGTCCTTAGCTAATACTATACCAAGTACTTTAATAGTGAAGATTCTGTTTTGCTAGTTGTTTTGATTTGTCGTGTATCTTTTCTTCCCTTTTTTGGTTGTAGATCATACATCGCACATCACAGATCTGGACATGTCACAGAAATTGGGGCCTATCACAGTCTTCCACCTGACTACCACTACTTGATTCAAAAATGAATAGGAGAACCAATTAGCAGGACCAATCAGTTTTCTTCCCCAGGATTTTTCTAGCTGGAATTAGTTAGATAGACTGTTTTTCCTTTCTACTCATGAAATTTATAAGAATTTAAGATCCAACCTGGTTACAGTCTTGTTTTTAACCTTGTGAAGATGGCTAGTTTGTAATAGCACAGCTCTTTGTAAAAAAAAGGCAAATATAGAAGTCAATATGAAAATCTAATGATTTGAATCCACAGATATACTCTGTGGATTGTTTTCTTTTTCTTTTTTTTTTCCTTTTTGGTATGTGGCTTTAAATATAAATTTTTTGGTTAATTGAAATATCATTTTTTTTTGTTAATTGAAATATAAATTTTTTGTCTTACATTTCTGGTTCTTGCAATCAAAGTGTTGTGTGTAATATATGTTTGTCACTACTGATTCATACAACTCACCCCTTAGTTAGGTATCATTATTGTTATTATTTTACAAATATGAAAATCAAGGCCCAGGAAATTGATATCATTGTAAGTTGCACAATTAGCCAGTAAGGAGCAGATGTTGGATGCCAGATTTTCTTACTCCCAAATCATTAGCTAGATGCTGTAACATTCAGCATGCAGGCTAGGGTGCTTCAATCCATGAGTTCCCAAAGAGTTGGACATAATTTAGTGACTGAATAATAACATATAACATTCAGAGAAAAATCTGCAATAGTTAAAAATAATTCAATTGTTTATCAATATCTACAACATCCTGACATGAACCACAATAGTGATTTATTTATCAGTTTTTGGCTTCACCGGGCCTGCATTGCTGTGTGCAGGCTTTCTCTAGTTGCAGTGAGCAGGGGCTACTCTCTAGTAGTGGTGTGTGGGCTTCTCATTGCGTAGCTTCTCTTATTGAGAGGCAGGGCTATCGGGAGCACAGGCCTAGTAGCTGTGGCATTCGGGCTTAGCTGCCTCAAGGCATGTGAGATCTTCCAGGACCAGCGATTGAACCTGTGTCCTTTACATTGGCAGGCAGATTCTTAGCCATTGGACCAGCAGGGAAGTCCACACAATAGCGATTTTACACATATGACAATATGTATATCTCAGCTCATGATTTTTTGCTTTATTTCTTAATTTATCCAGGACTTTTGGTTACTTATTTTACTCAAGATGGTAAGTATAAATACAATGTCCAGGGAATGGAATAAAATTGAATAATCATAAAAGTTTTTTTAATTTTTGAAGCAGTATTTTTAACCATGTATTTAATACCGTATTGGATTTGGGACAGAGAAATAAAAATCTGACTGAAATATATCCTTTATCATTATTATACAAATCTGAAAGATTTGTTTTCTACTGGTCCTAATGATGTCGTTAGTCAGAAATATATGTTTTCGATCATTAAGACAACTCACATTTTTTTTTGTTTTCAATCCAAGACATGTTTATTGGGATAGTTTCCCATTCATCTTGATGCAAGCTACTTGTAGTCCTGGTTCCATCTGAAGGAGCATCCTTCTGTAAGCCTTGCTTTTCCCTCTGTAGACTGGCAGAGGACAGTACAGAAGCCAATACACTAAGCTACTGTTTGTGCATGGCTAAAGATGCTGGTGATTTTATAGCATCCTGGGCATTCTACATCCAAGAAATAGAAATTAGGGCTCTGTATCAGGTGCTTCTTCTTGTGTTTCCTCTTCTCTTCTGGAGAGGGATGAAGAAGATCCTTTGCAAGAGGCATGTTCTTGTGAGGAGGTTGTCACCGCAGGGAAAGGCCTCACATGCTTTATCATCTAAGAAAACTTGCCTAATGGATTTTTTATTCCTTTACTATATGATATGTACAAATCATTGTTTAAAATTATAGGATGAAAAAGTAAGAGACATTCTCAGTTTTATGATGAATTCACACAAACAGGAAAAGGGCTGTTTTTATATTTCTTCTTCTATTTATATCATTTATTAAAGTTTATCTAAGAGCCCTATGAATAGTCCAAGATCCAGTCTAGTTTCGCTGCCTCTGAAATGTCCTCCCAAAGATCTCAGGTATTAGGTTTCAAGAGTTAGGGATATTTGGAGATATAAAAGTTTAAAGAAAATTATTGTTTATGGGAAAATATGGAGTGAGAAAATTCCAGTCCATTTCTATTGACTTGCCTTGTAATTATCAATTACCACATTTATTCAAATTGGGCTTCCCCAGTGGCTCAGTGGTAAAGAATCCACCTGCAGTGCAGGAGATTTGGGTTTGACCTCAATTGAGCACTTAATACATGCCAAGCATTCTGCTAAACACTAGTGGTACAATAGTGACTTAGGTGATGATAGAACAGGAGTGATATACATTAATGTGAAAAGGTACACTTTTTTAAAATTTAAGGAATCTTCCATATACATTTCTATTTATGCAGAGATGCATAGTCATACAATTTAATGGTGTCACATTTTGTCCTCTGAAGTGGACTTTTGGTTACACAAAGGAATAAAGATATATACTAAGCTCCTAGAAAAACTGTAAAGGAACATTTGCTCATTGGTCATAGATTAGTATGAAATTGTAGCTATGATTTAATGTTAGAGAAACTTCTCACGATGGATGGGATTCCCTGATTAAAAAGACACTGTAATGTGTAGTGAACTCCCCATAAAGCAAGGGGTATATATCCTAGTGGCCTAAATTTAACTTAAAGGCCAAAGGCCAGAGCTGGAGAAGGGCATGGCAACCCACCCCAGTATTCTTGCCTGGAGAATCCCATGGACAGAGGATCCTGGTGGGCTACAGTCCATAGGGTGGCAAAGGGTGGGACACAACTAAGCAACACTTCTCACTTTTTCAAGGGTCAGAGAAGCAAGGTCTCTTTCAGCACACAATGTAATTGCATTTTTTTCTTTTTTGTCCCAACAAGTGACATTGAGAAATCTTAGTTCCTTGACCAGGGATCAAACCATGCTCTCTGCAGTGAAAGAACAGAGTCTTAACCACTAGACCACCAGGGAAGTCCCTGAAATTTCATTTTAAGATGCTGAGCAAGTGAGGGTGAAATAAAAGAGTGGTGTGCCCACAATAACAATCTAGGACAACAGCTGTAACACAGCATCAATAAACAAACAGCATTAGACTAGTCCAAGACAGATGTAATCTTTAATAGCTGTCACATGACAGTGAAAGAAGCATGGAAACCAGTGGACTTTTTGGAGTTTTTGATCTTTTTTTCCCCTCTATGCCTAGAGGATTGGTCCACTTGGGTACAGAGTAAACTATACTGCACAGGGGTTTTGAGTGATTTGAAGGTTAAGTAAAGGGTTAAGATGGAAGCCTAAAGAGGAAGTGACTAGGCTTCTTAAATTAACGGCAGAGCAATGACTAAAGGATTAATTTAAAATGAAATATATTAGGAATAATGATAATCACAATCTAATGAAACTAGGTTTTGCTAGTAACATATTATTGTCTGTTAAATGTAGTTTATCAGTTAGCTTTCACTTTGTGATAACATAGGGACAATCTTTAAATCTCAGTAGATTATGGCAATTAAGTTTTAGGTCTCCCTTAAATTCTATGTCACTGCAGGTCATCTGCTCCAGTCTATGGCTCTGTAGCCTGTCTCTTATTCATTCTGAGATCCAGGCTGAAAGAACAGCTCCTGTGTGGGCAATGGCAACCACATGGCAGATCTTAATGTTTCTGCTCACACGACACACAGTTTGCTTCTGCACACAGTTCACTCGTTGGTCAGAAATAGTCAACTGGCCAAGTCTGTCTCAGTGAGGTGGTAAATTTGTTCATCCCATGAGAAGTCTATGTAGGTCTCATAGCAACAGAAGGAATGCACAGTCTTCTTGAAAGAAAGGTAGAAAATAAGGGGGGGAGCAGAAGGAAATGATATAATCTACTGCATGTGGAATTTAAACTCTGGACAGCTCAAATAATTAATTTTTATTTCCCTTTATGTTGCATTGTATTTATTGAAAAACAGAAACAAATCCCTTCAAGTTAAGGATATACTGCTTTTAATGGAATCTGTAGGATGTGATTCAGGAGAAAACCCACAAGCACAATTGAACCTCCACGGTAGAGCTGGGTGACCTCAGAGCCATCATGCATGAGTATATGGTGATGGTCCTCCTAGACATTCCAAATCTCCATATATGGTTGCCAGCGTCCACACTGGTGAGGGAGAATTCCAAGTAGTATGTTTGCCAGTGAAGATGTGGTTTAGTGAAATGAAGATTCTTTACCACAGATGGATAAGAGTGATTCATAAAACAAATGTTGTGGCATATCTCCTCTTTAGTGAATCAACACCAACTGTTCCAATCAGATAATTTTTAAAAATATTGTCCATAAAGGGACATAAAAAATCTATTGCTGTATCTCCAACACCTAGCAAAGTTAGCAGATACCCTGTTGGTGGTGAACATATTTTTAAAAAATGAATTGTTCTTAACTCTGACCTTCAAAGAAGCAAGAATGGTGGCAATTTAGTAACTGAGATAAGTGAAGGCTTCATATTTGCTAAACAATTATTCTAAATGGAGATAAGATATGCTTAATTAACTTACTTAAATTTGCTCTTATTAGCTCTGTATATATTCTTCTTATATTTGAAAACATTTCAGAGAGTCATAGCACTACCAAAGCCATGACAATCATGAGGGTAAAGTGTCAAGGATTTGAAAATCCCTAAATATCAAAATAAATCTGAGCAAAATTTTTTCTCTATAAAATGTAGCATATGGGAAAAAATTAAGAGAGCTCTTTACACTCTTAGTGATTATATAGATTTATGACATATACATATATATATTTTATATACAATGATATATATAACCATTTATAAAAAGGTTAAATTCCACTCCTATTAAATCATACTTTCATTAAAAATAGCCTCATTATCTAATTTTTTTTTTACCCTTTGCTAACATTCAATCACTCAGTATGAAAATTTGGCATTGGCCAGAGCACTTACCACAACAATTTCACAAGGTGTTTTCTTTTTTTGGAAAGAGCATTTAATGGAATTATCCATGTTAGGGAGCCTTCCTACAATGACCTTTGATATTGCTCTCTTTAATATATATAATACTTCTCTTTTGCCTTATGAGGAACCTCAGTAAAGTTTCTTCACTTGCTCTTCATGTCCAGAGAAATATTGCTTGAGTTTTTGCTTGTTTACTATCAGAGTTGCTTTTTTCTTAACATAGAAAATACGATTTTCTCAATTTCTGTAGGTCTGTTACATTATAAATGGAAATGAAGGAAGATGATGGCACATACAGAAGTGAGGGCCTCTGGTTTAGCTGGACTCTCTCTAGAAAAACAACTGATCTTTGCATGTCTGCCTCTCTCCTGACTCACAACTACTTCATAGGACACATCATTCGAATTTATGTCCCAGTAAAATACCCATTACTTTATGACATGATTAACAGCCAATAAATGTAATCTCCAATGTTAAATCTGCAACTAGCCACCCACTATGTAGATATTCTAGAATATCACTAATAATGTGATATTTTGCTTGAAGAGCTTCAGAGTGAGATTTTGACATGAATTTACATACACACATGTGAGACTGCTGTGCCATATGAACTCATTTAGCTATTTATTTACTCACTATTCTATCCTTCACACCTTTACTGTTATGCAAGATCCAAAATCCCATTGAGACAGTGCAACTACAGAATGACTGAAGATTTCAAAAGTCTTCGTAGAGCATGTCTACGTGTCTGGGCTAAATTTATTTGTCTCTAACCTTGCAAAAATTACATCATGGAAAAATTTAGCTTCTGAATGTTAAACCTGCCCTCATTAACCTCCCTCCTCCTTCTTCTTTAATAGTCTAATTAAAACCCCTGATTCTTTGTTAACAGGATCCACTCTGAATTGCTCTCTTCCTCATGCTTTCCTGCCATGTATGCATTTGTAGTATAGCATTTGGGATTTCACTGGTGTTAAGGACAAGATTCAATCTTGTGCTATTTATCTTGGGGGCATTTGACCCAGGACTTTTACCTATCTTAAGTTAAAGATCTTGAAGCAGTGTCAAAGACATGGGAAAGGTAGATTAGTTTTAGATCTTAAAAGAGAAACTAATGTATAGTGGTGTTTAAACATAAACTTGGGCTTGTAGGTTTTAGATTCTAGGATGCTTCCAGAAAACGGGGAGGGAAATAAGGCTGTGTTGTAAAGGATCCCAAGAACTAGATGAAAAACAATTGTTTGGCTATCCTTAGACCCAGATGAGCCGGTTTGAACATTGTTGACTTCTTAACAACTCCTTTCTTCCCTTCACCATAGGCTTTAACTCCTATTGGTGCATCTATCTTCAGAGTGACATCTCCTTTCCTTGTATTACTTTGTCCTGAGTCAAGAATTAGCAGTTAGAACAAGGCATGGAAAAATGGACTGGTTCAAAATTGGAAAGGAGTGTGAGAAGGCTGTCTATTGTTACCCTGCTTGTTTAACCTATATGCAGAGTACATCATGCGCAATGTCAGGCTAGTTGAATCACAAGCTGGAATCAAGATTGCCAAGAGAAATATCAACAACCTCAGATATGCAGATGATACTGCTTTAATGGCTGAAAATGAAGAGGAACTACAGAGCTTCTTGATGAGGTTGAAAGAAAAGAGTGAAAAAGTTGGCTTAAAACTCAACATTCAAAAAATGAAGATCATGGCATCTGATCCCATCACTTTATGTCAAATAGAAGGGGAAAAAGTGGAAGCAGTGACAGATTTTCTTTTCTTGGGCTCCAAAATCACTGTGGACAGTGTCTGCATCCAGAGAATTAAAAGACGATTACTTCTTGGAAGGTAAGCTTTCATAAACCTAGACAGCATATGCAAACACAGACATCACTTTGCTGACAAAGGTCCATATAGTCAAAGCTATGGTTTTTCCAGTAGTCATGTATGGATGTAAGAGTTGGATCATAAAGAAGGCTGAGCACTGAAGAACTGATGCTTTCGAATTGTGGTGCTGGAGAAGACCCTTGAGGGCCCCTTGGACACCAAGGAGATCAAACCAGTCAGTCCTAAAGGAAATGAACTCTGAATATTCATTGGAAGGACTGATGCTGAAGCTGAAGCTTCAATACTTTGGCCACCTGATGCAAAGAGCTGACTGGTTTTGGAAAAAGCCTGATGCCAGGAAAGACTGAAGGCAAAAGGAGAAGGGGGTGGCAGAGGATGACATGGTTAGATAGCATCTCCAATTCCAGTGAACATGAATTTGAGCAAACTCCAGGAGATAGTGAAGGACAGGGAAGCCTGGCTTAGCAACATGACTTAGCAACTGAGCAACAACAACACCTGGATGACACCCAACACTTTCCCCATCTTCCCTTGAACAATCATGATTTTACCTACAAGCCAGGCAATTTATGCTTTGTGACTACATAATTTGTAGTATTCTCTAGAAGTGGGGGAAACCCAGGGAAAAAGGCACATGAATTGCTTAGGAAAGTGGTGAAGATCATTAGTCAGTAAACATGTCTGTATTTCTCATGGTAGGATCCCAGGGAAAGCTTCAGATATAAACAAAGTATTTGGCAGCATGAATAAGTTGTAGAAGAAAGCGTTGATAAGAAAAGTTCCATGAGTAGAACTCAGTAATCTTACACAAAGAGGTAAGCTGGCTGCTATTGGAGATACTGGATATAAGAAAGAGTTAATATAGGAAACCAAGTCTTTACTTTTGAGAGACAGCTGAGGATCTTAATTTTAAAGTGTTTATTCTAAAATGTTTTTAGTATGAGTGCAGAATCATAATGTGTCTGTGCTGATGGGTTTAAGGTATAGAATCAGATCATCTTTTATTTTAGGGGTTACCTTAGACTTGTATCCAGTGCAGTTACTGATCAATGCAGAAACCACCATCTCCAAGG
The DNA here is from genome assembly GCA_007570785.1 of Antilocapra americana. NCBI lineage: Eukaryota > Metazoa > Chordata > Mammalia > Artiodactyla > Antilocapridae > Antilocapra > Antilocapra americana. The sequence continues at coordinate 15,768,279 of ML661883.1, read as the reverse complement.
GAACCCTAACACATTGCCTTTCCTCATTTTTCAGCACCTTAAGTGACAGACAACTACTGAGATCAACCTTTCCCATCTCAGGCTGTGCCTGTTGTTAGAATGTCCTCTTTCATGTTGTATGGAAAATTACAAGTTGAAAAGCATCTCACGCAATGGCAGGCACATAGAAGGCATTCTGTCTCAATAAGTGTTGCTGACTCCAAACCAGAAGTCCTGCAACATTTATTTTTATATTCTTTGTCTATGTCTTTTATCCTCAAATTACACGGTAGCATGAGGAAGGTAGACTATGAAGACTGTGAAGATACAACACACTAAAAGGAATAAAAGCCAACACCTTGGTTCACCTGCTTTCCATCAGTTCCATCAGTTAGTGTGAACAGCTTATCAGTTTTGTCAACTATTTGGTAGCACCGTAACCAGTGTGTATGTATTTGCAAGTGCTAGTTTCACTGGGATGTGGTTGTATTGATTACAGTCATTTTACTTTGCTTACATATAAATCACAGTTGCTGATTTTCTATTAATTTTATAACATTAGAAAAGCCAGTGTGTTGGGAAATTTTGTAAATTGTCAAAACAAACAAACAGGAAAGAGATTATGCCCTTCTTAGTTTGGGATTTAGGTACCCTGGATTCTTTAAATACTAGAAAGTTCTGAGGAATATGTAGGGCAGTTCTAAGCAGATGGTTTAAATATTCAGAAGCTCCCTACATTTCAGAACAAACTAGCCCTCAGCATTTTCACCTCTGTTCCTTCTTTTTACCAGAGCCAAACTACTGAGCATCTTTGGAGGAGGATCCCTTTCTGGTAAATTGTAGACTGAAAACATTTTGCATTTTTGTTTCCAGATTGCTTGGCATCAGCACTCCAGTTACTTTGTATTGATCATTCAGATCTATGTGGGAGATTCCTGGATACAAACTATTGTCACCAGTCCTCTGTGGGTTTGCTCTGAAGGCTTCCGTTTGGGCCTGGAGAAAGGCTGGATTGTGGAAAGATTATAAGTATGAGGTTTGGGCAAGGCCCAAGTCCTCCAGATGTTACTGCTTTCATATTTTCAATGTGATTCCAGGGACCTACCCTCCTCTCTGAGGAAGATAACTAATGCCTTTGGCCTCATAGCATAGTCAGAAAAATGTGGTCATGTGAAAGGGAATGTCTACACACAGCTCCTTCTTCCACCTACCCCATGGCTAGTAAGGATGATAAGCCTGGGCTTCTCTCCTCTCTGGCCAACTTGGACATTCTAAGGCCATGTCTGAATACTCACTGCCTTTTCTATGTCAAGGATTTTGGACACATCTCTACCTATCCTTCTATGAAAACAAATGAGAGGCTTCTAACTGGACAGGAAAATTATCTGAGGAAGTAACTTATCAAATGAGTCAATGTGTAGCTGACCAGAACTTCCTCTTTCTGCTGGCATCCCCTGATTCTGACATAGTCAGGCTTAGCGGTGGTAGAAAGTATTTCAAGCTAAATTCCTGTGGTCACTTTTTCCACTTTCAGGCAATGAGTCGTTCATTGTACATGGCGGTAAGCCAGAAATTTTGCTTCTCTTTTTGTGTTCATTTAAGTCTGCTCCTTCTAAAACACATTTCCTACACAATGGGAAAACAGACAAAATATAAATAAATCTTAGCCAATGGCTGTTTGTTGTGGCACTGAATTCAGTGGAGGATTTGGTGGAATAAAAGGTAAACTTACCAAGGGTCAGTGAAATTCTACCTACAACTAGCATTATTTCTTTTGAAATATGACGTATTTCTGGAGAAGGAAATGGCTACCCACTCCAGCATTCTTGCCTGGGAAATCCCATGGTCAGAGAAGCTTGGTGGGCTAAAGTCCATGGGGTCGCAAAGAGTTAGGCATAACTGAGCGACTGAACAACAATGATGCATTTCAATGTACCCAGTCTTTGGATTCAAAGGAATAAGTATGATTATAATTTCAACAGGTTTTTAATAGGCACCTCAATGAAAATACAGTTTTTCAAATCTATAAAGCTATTTCAGCTATACTTCCATTGTTTAAGAAACAGTGCTCCTCTTTTTGTTTAGATCAGTAGATTTCTTTTCTTTCTCTTAATCTAACATATCTGAAGTATATCATGCACTCCCTCTAGCCCTCCCTCACAATTATGACAGTGAATCTCAAATGGAGGTAATAGCAAGGCAGACACTCCTTCGAAGGGTGTATCAGAACTTTGGGGGACACAGAAATGTCTATGTTTAAGTTAGAAAAATATTATTTTGTTGTATTTTGTATGATTTGGGAAGTTTGGAGATCATCAAAATCTTCATTATTAAAGTTTTTGTATAAGTAAATTATAGAACATCTATATAACTCTATAAATTATTTGTACTACCTTTTACTATTAAAATGATGCTTATAGAGAGTTTTAATGCATGGAAAAAAGGCCAATAATATAAAGCAGCATATAAAAATAGGTATAAAAGAAAGATACATTTCAATTTGATATCACCTACCTTCCCTGGTGTCTCAGACAGTACAGAATCTCCCTGCAATGAGGGAGACCTGGGTTCAATCCCCGGGTTGGGAAGATGCCCTGGAGGAGGGCATGGCAGCCCACTCCAGTAGTCTTGCCTAGAAAATCCCCATGGACAGAGGAGCCTGGCAGGATACAGTCCAGGGGGTTGCACAGAGTCGGACACAACTGAGCAACTAAGCACAGCACAACAGTTAAACACAAAAGAACAGGAAAAAGCTGGAAATAAATGTGCTAAAAATAGCAGTAATGCCTTGTGTTTGCTAGGATTATTAATATAGTTCTGCTTCTTTATGGTTTTTTGTTTGTCTAATTATCTGTAGTAAGCAGATATTGTTTTGGTATTGAAATAATACAAAAGTATAATAAAATGAAAGAAAAGAGTATTGAGGCAGAAATGGAGGTCATGAATTCTGTTTCCCAAGGCAAGCATTTAGGTATTGGGGAATTATCTCACTTTGAATAAGCAGAGCCATCAATAGATGACAGGTAGACTTTTACCCCTATAGATTCTTGAATTGTTTTCACCACTCCCTTCTATTTAAGTTTCTCCTACAAAATCTTCAGTTCTTTACCCCTAGTGGCTCTTTACCACTGAGCCACCAGATGGAGGTTCAATGGTAAAGAATCCAGCTACCAATGCAGGAGACATAGGTTTGAGCCCTGGGTGGGGAAGATCCCCTGGAGAAGGAAATGGCTACCTACTCCCATCTTCTTGCCTGGGGAACCCCACGGATAAAGGAGCCTGGTTGGCTACAGTCCAAGGGGGTCACAAAAGAGTCGGACAAGACTTAGCAACTAAATAACAATAAAAACAACTTCAAAGTCAAGTAGACATGGCCCTGCTTTCAATTTAATTTACTTTCATTCCTATATTGAGAAAAGCTCTCTTACTGGAAGGAGGTTTCAGAAGCCTGTGGGTGTCTTTCATATTCTCGCATTCTCATCTTGAGCTGCTTTTTAGCCATTGCCTATTTGTTGCATGAAGCAGAATACTTAAAGGTAGCTTTGTCTGCCTGTTCCCATTGGTTGGCAGATGCCTCTGAAAAAAGACAGAAAAGCCCATCCACTCTTGGACCATAAGCTAGCCATTCATGTATTGAAGTCACTGGAGGCTGATGTAATGATAGGAGCCATTCATGTTGTCAGACAAGAGAACTCTGTCTGTAACACAGAAGTCTGGGGTGATTTTTAGCTGGCCATTCCTTGCATAGAAATGATGTTGTCGGACACTGGCTGGGCATTGACAGATTTTAAAGGGAATATGAGGTGGTCTGAGCTAGTACAAGGCTTTGAGAGCATTCCCCCTTCCATCTGATAAGAAAAACTTCAGTTTCTAATTGCAGTGGCCTTTGGAATTAATTGGCCAAAATATGTGAACTGTTATGAAAATCAACCATGATAAAACTTACCAACTTGATGAAAAGTCATCATTGAACTTTTTTGAGCTCAGAGGTCAGTACCTCCAAAATTGTCTTTTTTCCCATTTAAAACTAAAGCCACAATTAAAGAAAAGGTTACTGGCAAAAATGTGAGTTCTGGGCACTGTTTTCTGTCTCTGGATCAAAGGCATACAATGGGGTGATTAAAAACATGCTGACTCTAGAAATCTGGGACTTAATTAATGAGTTAATAATGGGAATAAAGCTCCTTTCCTTTAGAATTTAAAATTCCAATTATAAGCAATTGTGTTTTTGGCAGCTCATCCACAAAAGGTCTTGAGCAGATTGAATGGCTGATTTATAATAACACCTAGGATATGTAGATTGTCCAAGGAGGTAACGAGGAACCTGGGATCCTCCTAACATTTCCATGCGAGAAGTTGTCAGCACAAATTTTTTTAAAGAGATAATTTTCCATAGTCTCAATTAGCAAATCTGTCATCAACAAAGTGCAAAAGAGATTTAAATAGTTATTAGGCAGTGCATTCAGTACGTGAGCCAAAGTACGAATGGTCTTAAGTAGTACCTGTCTGATAAATTCTTCCTTTTATAGATCAGGGAAGTTGGACCTAAATTGTCTGGTTATTGTCTAATTTTAATTTTTTTATGTAGCAACTTGACTCAGGACACAATTTTCTTGAGATTATGCTAACACAGTAAGCTTTACTAAAGTTTCTTTTCTTTTTTTTTTCTTGAGGTTGATTTGCCATCTCATCTAAATAAAGGTGATGGTGTGGCAGGCAGATAACCAGATGGATTTAAATAACTGTGGACAGTCACTTCATCTATTATTGGCTTCCAGTGACCTTTGAACACCCATTTCAATCTCTCTGTTGTAAGAAGCAGCAACGGTGGCAGTTAAAAGCAAATCCATAAGGAATGTATGTGTGTGTGTGTTAATTGCACATTCGTGTCCGACTCTTTGCAACCCCATGGACTGTAGCTCACCAGGCTCTTCTGTCCATGGAATTCTCCAGGCAAGAATACTGGAGTGGGTTGCCATGTCCTTCTCCAGAGGATCTTCTCAACCCAGAGTTGAACCCAGATCTCCTGCACTGCAGGCAGATTCTTTACCATCTGAGTCATTGGAGTGGGTTGCCATGCCTTCCTCCAGGGGATCTTCCTGACCAGGGATCAAGCCCATGTCTTTTACGTCTTCTGCATTGGCAGGCAGGTTCTTTACCACTAGCACCATCTGGGGAGCCAGGTACTCATATTTTGAGCTCTGAGTAGGGTCAGCCTTACCTGAGCTTACAGACTAAAAGTAGAGACTGTATTTTTCCTCAAGGAAGATTAAGATGCTACTTTCAGAAGTAGCCAATGCACAGGAAAGCCATAGTAGCTGTCACTATTCAGAACCATCTATTAGAATTTTCACTCTGCTAATGAAAAGATCTGGGCTTCCCTGGTGGCTCAGTGATGAAGAATCCACCTGCAGTGCAGAAGACACGGGTTCAATCCCTGGATCAGGAAGATTCCCCTGGAGAAGAAAATGGTGACCCACTCCACTATTCTTGCCTAGGAAATTCCATGGTCAGAGGAGCCTGGCAGGCTACAGTCCATGGGGTCACAAAAGAATTGGTCACTACTTAGCTATTAAAACAACAAAATGAAAAGACCTAAGAAGTTTTTGCTAATTGCACCTCCAAGGAGGTGGAAATTCTTTAAATTAGCAATAGAAAATGAATTTAGTATGCTTCTGGACAAGGAGGAAAAGCATGAACTAGGAGTTGAATCAAAATAATGGAAGCATTCAAATAGGAAAAGTTTCTAGTGATGTTCTGTATGACTCTGATAGTTAGAAAAGATTTTAGTTAAAAAAAATTTAGTTTATTTTAGTTTTCTAGTTAAAAAAAAAAAAAGACTTTTCTGTCTAGTAAGCTGGGTAATCTGGGCAAAAGTCTGTGTTTCGTCTAGGGTCCAAGTCAGTCTCTAAGCTACAGTCATAGTCTGTGGTGAAATAAAGAGACAATGAAAGGTAAGAAAGGGGGGGATGTAAAATCTTTCACATCAGTTCCACCAGTATATGTCTGGCCCTAAAGTCAGACTTTTAATGATTTGAAAACAATTATCAATTTTTGGAATGCTCTCTTTTATGTCAAATCTCATCAGATGTATTGGAATTAAAAATTAAAAAAATAAGATGCTTATATATTAGAGAGAAACAAAGCAATTGACAGATTTTTAAAAATTTTGTTGGTTCTTTTGGCTGATGAAATGTCCTTCTATGATAAATTATGTATCTCTATGACATGGCAGATGGCTCCATCATCTGTACTGAGAAGGATTAATTGAATAGGATCTCATGAATTTGCAAGCGGTTGTACTGCAGGATGAAGGTGTACTACTCCTGCCAAGAAGTTTAGCCTTAACAGCCCTCACATGCACTAGACATTTCTATCTGCAAAGGATGTTTATATTCACCTCGGATTGCTTCCAAAGTTTTACTTTGGGTATCTCGTGGATATAGCCCTTCATTAGAGAACTCTTTTATTCTTAAGAAGGAATAAAAAAATCTTCCAACATAAAAAGAAGAAAACCACTAGTGAGACATCATACATTTTTAATGACGCACTGAAATCACTGCTTACCACCAGACCAGTGCCTGGAGATGAAGAAAATGTGTCATGTCTAAGATGAATCAAAGGAGAATGCTAGCTTCTAGGGAATAACAACCAAAGTGCTTCCAAATTTTGAAAGTCAGGAAACCTCAGCTAGTAACTTCCAGAGATTCTTCAGATATGTAAATAATATCAAAAGAGATGGGAAATTCCAGTTGTCTTTTGCAGTACCCTTCATCTGATAGAGATACCCCCAAGAGGTTATGAAGAGAAGAAGTGCAGACAGACTTCTCTAAGACTATTGACAAATACTCTCCCTCAAAGACAAAACATCCAGGAGAAGCTACTTGAGTTGTGATCAAGTATCTAATCCTTTGGAAATGGGTCTTCCTTAGCATTTCCTTTATTTATTTTTTAGCAAAATTTCCCACCAGTTCCTTCATTACAATTTATTAAAGTTTAATGAAGACTCTATATGTCTCACTCAAAAATTGAAAATAATCATAATTTGAACAAGTAGAAAAAAATAAGACCTCAGTAATTCCCAGAGTAATGCTCAAAGATGACTTATTAACATACTTTATAAACTGTAGTGAATTAGATATCTGGTAATTTTTTCTCTTTCTTTCTTCCTTACTTGCTTCCTTTCTAACAAGAGCATTGTGCAAAAACTGGGTGTGGTGTCCAGACAAAGAAATGAACAGATTTCTTTCATTTGTTCAAAAGAACAAATTCCTAACAGCAAGAAAAATTTTACAAGCTTGAGTTACCAAGAGAAGACAGGTGGCCTTCTCAATGCCAAACATCCAGAGGTCTGCAAATATATAAATGGTTTAAAAACACTATAGAGTTCCCATATGCAAATTATTTCTATGAATTTAAACAAAGGTTTAATGATGTTTCTTTTGACTATCATCTTCCTCTGAAATTGAAATTGGCATTATTTTGTCCACATCTAGAGTTCCAGACCTGTAACTGGAGATAAACTTAGTTATGTAATCCAACTTCTTTTTGTAAAGAAAAAAAAAAAAAAGATACAGAAAACCAGTGGCTTATCTACTACCATCCACTCAGCTGATCAAGGCATTAATCTGGATTTCAGCTTTTAGTTTCTTTTTTCCTTTGCTCTCATTACATTCCCATCCTATAAAGTCTTGTTCATTTCTCTCCATCTCAATTCCAATAAAAACAATTACCAGGACTCAACTCATCTACTGTAGTAGCCATTCTTGTCTCCCTACATACATTCTCAATCCAAAATCTTCATAGTGATTTTTAAAACTTGTGATCATAGCAACCCAGAATCAGTGCATTTCTTTTTAGAAAGAGAAATAAAATAATACATGTAAGAAATTTCCAATTTAAATTTAATAAAAGATAAGTAACTTTTAAACTCTAATTTTGTATTTGTATTTCTTGTCTCTTACACTGAAAATCTGATTCTTAATGATTCCTGATACATACAGTTATTTGTTGTATATATGTCTGTGTGAGTGTGTTTTCAATTAACATTATCTAAATCATTACTAACAATCTGACCGCTGAGTGCAGTGTATGACTCTTTTGTTATATTTTCTTGCCCTTTGGATATATCTCATCCAGGCTGTATAGTCAAAACATTGTCTTTTAAAATCACTATTATTATTTTTTTATTTGGTTATATGACTAATTTGACACAAAGTAGCAGGTTTGTTTTTGTTTTATTCCAATTTTTAGAGGTTGTCTTTTTTTAGGTATAAATTTTGTTTATTTAACTAGTGAAATAATCCCATGGTCTCACAGAGCTATAAAGCAAGATTAATTAAGAGAAGTATATCTTTCTTCCCTGGCCCTTTCCCTTTTTTTTATCTTCAATAGGTAACCACTTTTATGAAAGCTTGTTTTATTCTTCCATTTTTTTTTTGAAAATGAAAACATAAACATTAATATATTTTACACATTCCTTTCTGTTTCTTCTGGTTTTGCCTTCAAAGGTATATGCTTGTGTAAAGATATTGAAGACAGAAGACATTTCTTTATGTCACAGAATTCTATAGATAGTGGACACACCATTAATTCAATGGATAATGATTACTCATTAACATGTGAGTGATTTTCATTCTTTTACAGTTGTTTTACATCACTTGTATCCTTGGGTATGCATCCTTTCATAGATTGTCCAAGGTATCTTCAGCATAGGTCCCAAAAAGTGAAAAATTTACATCAAAATATAAATACATATGGAATTTTTCTTGATAGTGCTAACATTCATTAGAACTGTGACATTTTGCGATTCTATCAACAGCATATGAGAGTGTCTGTACCCCACTGCCTTAACAAATTAGTCTTCAAACATTAGGACTTGTTACCAAGTCTTTTTTTTTTACCCCTTTTTAAAAATTAATTTATTTTAATTGGAAGCTAATTACTTAACAATATTGTAGTGGTTTTTGCCATACATTGACATGAATCAGCTATGGGTTTACATGTGTTCCCATCCTGAACCCCTCTCCCAGTTGCCAAGTCTTAATGAAAGGGGGATGGTACCTCAATATAGTTTTAATTTCTCTTATATAAATAAAATTAACTTCTTAAATATCTGCGACCCATTTACATGTCTTTCTGTAAAATGTCTCTTCATATCTTTCATTCATTTTCTGTCAGATTGGTTTTTTACTTCTTAATATTTAGAAGCTCTTCATATATCAGTGAAATAATCTTGTATGATACAATTTGCATATATTTATTTTCAGCTTGACAATGGTTTTTTTCTTTTTAATTTTTTTTCCATGTAAAGTTACCTTTCAGATTTCATGTACTCAGATTTATCTCTTTGGTGCATCTGGATTTTGGCTGTACTAGATCACTTTTCTGTCTCCTAGATTAAAAAGGAAGTCATCCATGTTTTACTTCAGTATTTATATAGTTTTAGTTTTACTCTAAAATATCAAAACCATTTTTAATTAATTTGGTTTTATGGCATGAAAAATATATCAATTTAATATTTGTACTTATTGCTAACTAGTTGTCTGCCCAGTTATTAAAAGTTCTTATTTTTCCTCATTGCATAGAGAAAACCTCTTTATCAGGGCTTCCCTGGTGGCTCAGATGGTAAAGAATTTGCCTACATTGTAGGAGACCCAAATTCAATCCCTGGGTAAGGAAGATCCCTTAGAGAAAGGAAAAGCTACCCACCCCAATATTCTTGCTTAGAGAATCCCAAGGACACAGGAGCCTGGGAGTCATAGTCCAGGGATCTCAAAGAGTCTCAAAGTGACTGCTAACACTTTCACTTTTCACCCTCTTTATCATATATTAAATTCCCATATGTATTTTTCCCCCTCTGGATTTTCCATTGCATTTCATTGGTCTGTTTGTGTACCAACATCACTTTTTATTTTTATTTTTTTAAATAAAGAGGCTTTATGATATACTTTATTGATCTGTGAGGATCAGATCCCTCCCCAATTACTTCTCATTTTAAGGCTTTCCTACCAATTTTCACTTTTTATTTTTTCAAAAATTCTTTCAAAAGTATGTTATAATCAATTTGTCTTACTCCAAGGACATTGTCATTGAGATCACATTACATTGAACAATTAACCTAGGGAAAATTGACATTTTCATTATGTTGAGACGTCCTAACCAAGCAGATGAAATGCTTTTCCACTTACTCAGTTTGTGTCTATGTCTTTTTAGTGTGTGTCTAAAACAGATTTTCTAGTTTTTAAGTTTATGCATGTGCTATTTCACTTCATTTTATTTTCCTATTAAAAATTAGATGGCATATGTAAATCCATGGCGGTTTCATGTCATTGTATGGCAAAACCAACACAATAAAGTAAAGAAAAAAAAAATTAGATGGGCTCTTCCACTATTTCTTTCATCTGACTATCTTCGTATATATGTAAGTTGTTTCTCTTTGTAAATTTTATACCCTCTTCTTTGCTAAACTGCCTTTATAGTAGCCTATTACATTATTTAGATTTTCCAGGTTTATAATTTTCTAATCTGAAAATAGAAATTGTTTCACCTTTCCTTTTTCCTCTATTTGCTTTTTATAATATAATCACATTTGCTAATTCCTTCAATACAGTGTTAAATAGTAGGGGAGAGAACGGGCAGTGTTGGCTTGTTCCATAATCATTATCCTGAGATTTTTATCTCAGCATAGCTTTAGAGGCAGCAAGGTAAAACTTGTCTTCCGACTCAGGCAGTCATGGTTTGAAATTATACCTCCACTTACTGGTTCTATGATTTGGGGCAAAGAGCTTAAACTGTATGAGTTTCAGTTTCCCCATCTGTAGAATGGGAGTGATAACTTATGCTTTGCCTTTGTGTTTTGGAAACGAATTGCAATGACTAACACGATGACTGACACATGGTAGATATGACTAATATGATGACTGGTACATCAATAAATGTTTGTTCTCTATTTTGGGGTTCTCTCTGAATGAGCTCTCCATCACCTGAGGATTCCTGAAGACTACAAGCAGAATTAGAGAAGCCTAAACTGAAGACAGTGCCACATTTACAGTACTGAGTGAGTCTGGCATAGGAGGCACGTGGAAACCAAGTACTCTGAGCTGAAATTTCTAGGTAGCAGACCATCAAGTGCTTCAAGCAGCAAATAGGTATATCCAGCTTCAATGAAAGATCTGGCTGTTATCCATGCAGTGCCCTCTGGTGGTTAGGCTAGTCCTGTAGTTTAAAAAACTGCCTTGAAATTATTAGTAAAAATAACAGTAGCTCAGTGGTAAAGAATCCATCTGCAATGCAGGAGACTCGAGTTCAGACCCTGGGTCGGGAAGATCCTCTGGAGCAGGAAATGGCAACCCACTGCAGTATTCTTGCGTAGGAAATCCCATGGACGGAGAAGTTTGGCGGGCTGCAGTTCATCGGGTTGCAAAAGAGTCAGACATGACTGAGCAACTAAATAACAACAACAAATCAATATTTAGTGATTGCTTTCCATCTTCTAAGCCTGCCAAATAATTGACATATTTTAATTCTAGTTAAAATCCTATGAGATATGCACACGTTGGCCTTTTGGCCAAGCAGGATATTGATACTTACAGAGGTTAATTAGCTTAACCCAGATCGCATAGCTAATTATGGGGCCATGGGGTGCTGAGATTCCACACCAGGATGTTTGATTCTTATCTACTGCTCTATTCTATATGCAACAGTATAAAATATGAAAGAACAAGAGACTGAGAAGCACCTTAGAGAGCAAGTCCTCCTGCACAATGGACAGATGAATAAAGGCCCAGAGAGAAAGTTGCACAGTTAGTTATTAAACAATCTGAGCTACATTCCTGGGTCCCTTGACTCCTAATATTTGTTCTTTTGATTGCACAAAAGCTGCCTGGCCTTATTTGATTTAATTTGCCTCTCCCGTGATTCTTTAACATTTCCCCAGGATAGTAAGACGGCCCTACCTATCGTTACAATAAAAAAAGGGGGAGTCGAGGGAATAATCTCTACCAAATTTGACAACTCATTAACTATACTTTATTAAAGGGATTTAATTGCTGACCTTATATCCTGTTTTCAGCTTTCTTCTCCAGTAGCAAATATCAATTAAATTCTAATAACAAAGAGTCTCATTGCAGTTGACAAATAATCCTTTTCAGGAGAATTGCCCTCCGTGACTCTCCACAGGCAAAACTTACATTCTTGCAGTCACAATTCTTTGCTGTTGTTTCCTCTAACATCTGATGTGACAGGCCTGCCAGGACGAGAAACAGACTTGCCCTTTGAGGGCATTTTCCCATATAATGAGGTGGCCATTGCAGAAATCACTCTGCCCTTGGTGACAGGTCACTATAACTCCTGAGTGCTGACCATACGACTGCCTATAATTTGCTCAGTTCATCAGCATCTGTACAAAACTGATTTCTTAGAATGATGCCCTGATATTATAGCTAAGTTGTTGACAATACAACAGTTGACAAAGGATGAGGAGGAAAATTAGATCCCTGATAGCAAGTTTCAGGGAGACAATTTTAACTTATTTGTAGATAATATTTTGTAACAATCAGAACATATAAAAATTCTATGCACTGTTTAGAACTTACTGGCCTCCAACCATCGGTTGGACACTTGTACATTAACTGGTCAGAATGTGGTATGAATGACCCAAACTAGATGATTTTCAAATTGTTTTCCATGCCTTAGCATGCATGCTTCTTTGATTTAGTCATAGCTTTTCACCCAATGTCAATTGTTCTTAATTCAGTCTAAGCAAAAATATACTATACTTACCTAGCCATAGAATTCAAAAATTATAAAAACAATGAAATATTACCATCAGGGTACATGAGATGACCACTAATGTTTTTGTGTGAAGCTCAGCATTTTGTCATTTTTGATGCTAGGCAAAGGAAAAATGTTAGAGCTCATAGTTCCAGGGAACTTTAGTTGCATAATTATTAGCCAGACCATGTGAGTTCACGGTGGCATGAGAGATTCAATATCTCTTGCACAAAATATATGGGGATAATGTGATGAGTTCCAATATCTCTTTTAATTTTAGTATTCTATATTTCTAGAAATGACTGAAAAGATCATCAGTTTCTAAGTGAATAATTAGGTAATAATAAAATTAAGTAATAATAAAGTTATAATATAAAATATAGAAGTTATAATATTATAAAGTAATAATAAAGTTAAGTAATAATAAAATCTATACTAGATTAAGAGCTATTAAATCTGTTTAGTCTTGTTTTTATTTTATTCTATGTGCATATACACCTTTTACACTTGTTTGTGTAGCCTATCTATATCTATATATTTTAAAGAAAACTAATCATGTCATATGAGGAACAATGGAATCAATTGAAGGTATTAAACCAAATGAAGAAAAGACATGAGGATTATGTAATAGGAGTTTTGAAATGTAGAAAGATCTGTCCTGTCAATAGGAGCCAACTTACTTTGTATGACTCTAATAGATATAGGTTAAGAGAAAAAAATTCCGTGTGGATTTAACAAACTTGCCACCAAGTTGTTTGAGGGTAGAATAATCCACCTCGCTTTTTAGAATGCTTCGTATCAGTGAAAGTCTCAGTGTACCATCAGTGCTGTTTGAATAGAATATTGAATAAGGAATTCAAAGATCACGTTCCTTGCCACCCTGCAGTTTATCGTCCCATAATTCTAGTCATAGCATCAAATCCTTTCAGAGAAGTTCACTACTTTCAGAGAATCTCTACAAGCCAAACAGATGGGTCATGTATAATCTTTGATAGTTCCTAATCCCTTCTGTAGCTCCTCTATGTGGCAGAGAAAGAAATTACCCCTAAATAAAGTTCCCCAGCGATGAAGTTCCACAAAACATGAGGCTCCACAACCCTCTGTCTTTAATTCACTCCTCCTGGGTGGAGTCAAACTTCATCACGACGCAGAGTGACGGGGCACCTACCGCAGTCAGGAAACTAACCAGGGAAGTATATCTGTCAGAACCTCTAACCACCCAGAAGGAGCTCCAAGCAACTTAATCCTTAGTGAACCGTGAAACTCCGAGGGCAAGCAGTTTACAGCTGAGGATTTGTTTACTTATGCAAATTCCATCATAAATCACCTCATCCTCAGCTGTAGCCCAAGGCTAAAGCCAAGGTGTCTGTACAGCTTTATCACTGGGTCACAAAGGTTCAGGATTTATGGGACAGACCAGCTATGCATTGGCTCAACTTTTTATTAAGTTACTCGAACTCCCATTTTCCAGAGGAAGAAACCAAGATCTCAAGTATTAGAGACTTTCCTTAGTCACTAGGAGTTTGTGGAGACAGACATTCTGCCATCTGGTGCTCCATTTCCTTTCCAACCAGTCTGCTGAGATCAGTGACTTCAATTCCTGTTAGCATTTCAAAAGCCCATACTGGTGGGAAGCACGGTGACATTAGGTCAGAGGATAAGCCCTCATTGCCTCTAATCGCTGACTGTGGAGCCGTGTATCACAGGATGTTGCTAAACAGTCATAAGGCATTCCTCCACTCACGTCATCAGTTCCATGTTTCCTTGGTGAGGAGTCACAACATGTGTTTCTTGACAAAATGCTTTCTGTCTTAAGAGTATTTAATGTTCTCTCTCTGCTGGCTCTGAGTGGTAATAACATTTTAGTGAATCAAAGGGATAGGTTTGATTTTAAGAGGGATGAGGGCTAGCCCAAGAGAAGAAAGAAAATGAGGGAGACAAGATGCAGAAGACACTTCACTATAAATCCCATCAGTAGTATTACAGTGTTGAATTTGTCTTGATGTGGTTACAAATTTATGGGTACATTTGAGTTCTATCTTTCTCTCTGATACACAGTCACTAATCCTGAAGGCTCATCTTCCATGAGGCTGAGTTTTCTTAGCTGAGAAAAGGAGTAACAATGCCCCCTATCCCCCGACACACACACACACACACACACACACACACACACACACACACACA
>ML661883.1:15709087-15753332 GCA_007570785.1 Antilocapra americana | reverse complement strand
ACACACACACACACACACACACACACACACACACACACACACACATCCCTACATGCATATACTCATGCAATCTAGATGTCTGTGAAAACTTAATTAAATAAGATGGCATATGAAAAAATTCTTCTGAAGCTTATTAAAAACACAATATATTAATATATTAAGGACATGTACTAATGTATTAAGAGATAGTTATGTGTGTAAGACTGACAGAGAGGTGGCAACAAATACTTGGTTACCGCAAAGAGTCACCTGATGTTAACTTCGGGGACTATCAGCACCCAACCTAGACCATTTGGGTTATAATCTTTACTCCATCACTTTCCAGTTATGTGGTACTGAACAGTTTATTTAAATTCCCCAAGACTCATTTTCACCATCATTAAAGCAGAGACAACAGTCTCTTCTCTTTCTACCTCCCAGGGTTCTTGTGAGGAAGGGATGAAACAAGAAATATGAAATAAAATGCTCTTAAACTTAAAACCTAGATTATGTCCACAATGAAAGTAATATGTTATTATTTCTGAACCTTAGGCTCCCAAAAAAGGCTTGGCCCTCTTGGTCCTCTGGTTGAGGAAAGATGCTAAGAGACCAGGCTTCCCAGGAACATTATAATCTCTTCTTGTGAGCCTTCCCAGGTGGCATTAGGAGTAAAGAACCTGCCTGCCAATGCAGGTCAGGCGTAACAGACACGGGTTCAATCCCTGAGTTGGGAAGATACCCTGGGGTAGGAAATGGCTACCCACTCCACTATCCTTGCCTGAGAAATCCCATGGACAGAGGAGCCTGGCTGGCCACAGCAACCTAGCATGTGAGATAATAGGAGGCAATGATTCAGATAAGGGCTCTAGGGACACTCTATTGAGGTTTAAATCTTGGCCCTGCCATTTCCCAGACATATGACCTTTTTACTTCTCTATGCCTCAGTTTTTCTGTTTGTTGTGTGTATGCTCAGTCATTCAGCTGTGTTCGATTCTTTGTGACCCCATGGACTGTAGCCCACCACACTCCTCTTTCCATGGGACTGCCATTTCCAAGGGATCTTCCTGACCCAGAGATCAAACCCACATTTCTTTCATCTCCTGCAGTAACGGGGTGGATTCTTTACCACTGCACCACCTGGGAAGCCCCTCTCTGTCTCTTAAATTTGTACAAAATATAAACTCATAGGGCTGTTTTAGACATTAAATGAGCTAATGCATATAAAGAGCTTAGAGCCCCTCTAAGTCCTAGCTAATGCTCTAAATGTTCCCTTTCCTAGATGGGTGCAATCTAATTTGACCTCCCTTACCCAGGATTAGCCTCAAAAATCGTTTATCTCTAGGACCAGGGCACAGGAAGGCAGGTTAATATTATCCCTTGGTTTGCCTGTCAGAATTTGCCTCATCAAAGTGGCTTGGTCTTGGAAGTTTAGAAGCTTTTTGTTGCAAATCTCTCTAAGACAATCTTTAGTTGTTCCTCAGTCACTAAGTCCTGTCCAACTCTTTGCGACCCCATGGACTGCAGCACACCAGGCTCCCCTGTCCTTCACTATCTCCCAGAGTTTGCTCAGATTCATGTCCATTGAGTCAGTGATACTATCTAACCATCTCACCCTCTGCGGCCCCCTTCTCCTCCTGCCTTCTATCTTCCCCAGCACTGGGGTCTTTCCCCATGAGTCGGCTCTTTGCATCCAGTGCAAATACTTTGGAGTTTCCAGTATTTCAGAGCTCCAGCTTCAGCATCAGTCCTTCCAGTGAATATTCAGGACGGATTTCCTTTAGGATTGACTGGTTCGATCTCCTTGCAGTCCAAGGGACTCTCAAGAGTCTTCTCCAGCACTACTGACAAACAGCAAAACATCATATAATGCCTTATGAAAGTTCATTGGGATCCCAGTTCTTTGTTGTTTCAGGATCTAGGAGCAGCTTATATAAAAAATCACCTGAGATGAGTATGACCATGTTCTCACCGGGATGTGGACAGAAAGTCTGGCTTGAGTCCCATGAACTGTCCAAACCCAAAGTTAGGCAGAGAAGTTCTTAGAAATTAAGCTTATGGTTCTGTTTCTACTGGTATAGACACTTGGCTGATTAGGTTCTTAACAGTTGACCTCCACAAAAGAAGAGAGTGTCTTGGCAATATTTCTAGCCAATCCACGTATATTCAACCTCACTAATTTTTCACTGATACTCATTTCTCATATCCATTATGTTCTGCTTTCACCAATTAAACTCCTCACCTTTAACATCTGTTAAGGTAATTAATATATATTTTTTGGTCTTGAGTAGAGATAAAGGGAGTTGACTCCTGTGTGTTAGCTGCCTCTGAGATAGGATTTGTGATCAAAATTTGCTATGTGAATTCCCAATTAGATTAAATAATCAGTTCTAGAGTAGAGATTTAAAATTTACACACATGCACTCACACTTACACACACACATGTTATTTTGACTGAAGCAGTTTTCTAAACTAAATTATAGACCATAGATCAGTTATGGTGGGTATAGCTCATATATTTCAGAAAATGAGTGTATTTAAGTCATTCTGTCCAAGAATTTCTCAAAAAGCTTCTTTTGGCTTTTTAGCTTAATGGTCATCAAAGAGGCCATGGTTGGAATAGATCCAAATTCTTCAGATAACTTCCTCTAACTTAAAAATTGAAGTCATTGTTTTCCTTCAGGCACCACTAACTTCAGCCAGACTGTTGCTCACATAAACCTGATGCCTTCTAACCTTAAAATTTTGCTTCCATTGGTTCTTTTATTTCGAATGTTCCTTTCCACTCATTCAACTTGCTAATATTCATCCATTCTTCCAATACCTAATTGATACTTCCCCTTTGAGAAAACTTCCCTGACTCTCCTAATGTAAAGCTTTCATGTTTCTAAGACACTTACCTTTTAAACTCTAATTTAATTTTGCATTTGCATCTACTAGACTGTGGGTTCATGAAGGTCTGATCCATCACTACATTCATCACAGTAAAAATATAATGTCTTGCCCATGTTAGCCAATCAATGATGGAAAACACCCATTCTTGGTGGACCAGAAAGAAAACTTGAATTATGTGAATGATGACTTCCTTACTTATCAGATGAGTGAACTTGTGAGAATCATTGGTTTTTTCATCTACAAAATATAATTATGTCCATCTGACTTATTTCAGGGTTTTTACAGGAATTAGATAAAATGAAGATATGAAAACTCTTCATTCATTGTGAATGTGTTACTTACTGATACAAAGGATTCTTCAATTCATAGAATTCATAGAATTAAATGTTAGGAAACCATCACCATTTAACAGATGAGAACAATGAGGTCCAGGAAGAAAAGTTGATTTAAACAGACTAAAATTACCATGCAGATGCTGAGACTTCCCACACAGTGTGTCATGTTTCTTAGAATTTCCTCTTTTGATCTAATATTGTCAAAACTATTTGGTATCCAGTGAGAGGAGACCCAGAGGTTTCTAAGCAACTAGAATCCTCTAGTGGGTCTCTCATTGTATATATGTATTTGTGCTAAATTTTAAGGAAAACATGGTTCATTTGCAATATTTTTAGTCTGCCCATTGAAAATTTAATATTCTGAGAGCCCATTTTCCATAGTAAGCATTTTGGAAGTAAAGCGTCAACATAGTGGAGGAGGGCTTCCTCTTAATTATATTATTTTCTTGATCATTTATTTTTTTCTCTCTTATGCTCTATCAATGAATAGATGTCAGATCTCCACCAACTTTCTTAGGAGTCTCATTCCACATCCTTGTCATCCATTTGGGCCAAGTTGTATTCTATGATTCAAAGAAAGCCAACCCTTCTTCTTCACAGGGTTTTTGTGATAACTAAATGATATAAATGTATAATATTTTGCTAATTGTGCTATTTGACATGGAAACTTAGTTAAGTGCCAAATGAAGATTTCTTAGGGCTTGTTGGTCTTTTGAGTCAAACGAGTTTGGTTTGAATCCAGTATTCACCATTCTCCAGCTCTTGACCTTAGGCAAGTTAATCAACTTCCCATATCATTTTCCTCATTATGAGTAAGATTTCAAAACAGGACCTAATATTATTGTCTTGAGGACATATGTATAGTTTCAACCCTCTGGACTGTAGCCTGTCAGGCTCCTCAGTCCAGGCAAGAATACTAGAGTGGGTAGGCATTCCTTTTTTCCAGGGGATCTTCCCAACCCCAGGATAGAATCCAAGTCTCCTGCGTTGCAGGCAGATTCTTTACACTTTGGTAAAGAATGGCTTCTCTGAGCCATCAGAGAAGCCCAACACTTTAATGAATAGCAACTGTTTTTAATGTGCTATATAATTGGAGGGTTTTTGTCATTATAGCTATACCTCTAGCAGCTATGAACAGGGACAGGGATTGGAGTTTCCCATTTACCGCTGTATCTGCAAGCACTCGTGTTACGTTGACATAGATAATGCTTACTAAATGTTTGTTAAACCGTGGATGAATCAACACATGAGAGAACTCATAAGAGAGGACTCACCTAACTCCTAGTCTAGTCTTCACACTAAAAGCACATCCTGGCCATTCTTTGTCTCTGACACAGACCAGCGCAATGGCTAAAACAGGTTCTACTGGGGATGTGAAGATGCATTCTTCAAATTCCATTTTTTCCCCACAAAGTCTGACACCCCACTCACAGTTGTCTTTCTCCCATTTTAAGGCAGGGTCTTGGGGAGGGAGAAAATAAGATTTGAGCCATCAGCGTCATTTCTAGAAGAGAAAACGGCACTGAGTCATTTATCCTATGGATACCTTTCAGCAGGAGTCAATTAATGAGGTTAGTTGTTACCAAACAATTGAGTACCAGACAATGATGTTTCTTGTCCTCATTTCTCCCACAGAGACAATGTGAAGGGTGGCCCCATGTTTCCTGCTGTTAAGTGCAACTTAAGTGGGAGAGAAGAGGAACTTTGTTTCTGAGCTGATAATCAGCTAAAAAAAGGCACATAAAATCCAGAAGGGAGATCAGCTGGAGCCTTTATGAAGCTCAACAATGTTCTATGCTTTAAGACCTTTATATATTAGACACAATAATAAATAAAGTTGGAGGAAAGAAGATCGACCAAAGCCAATCACATTATGGTATAAAATTTATGTAATTTAAAAAATGCTTTGAAATTATATTTTGTGTGAATACATTTTTTTCTGATTCCACCCTCCCCACCCCCCGCGACACACACCTACAAAATTAGCTAAGAAAAATTTCAAAATAGTACAGGTCACAAAGTAACTTTCTCCCTTGGCCAGATTTGGAAAAGAGATCGATGACATCCATGAATAGTGACTTTTGGGTCAGACCATCTGTCCCAGGAAGTAACTTCACATAGTGGAAAGTCAGACATGGTAGGTGTGACTGCTGACTCTGACACTGCTATGTACATGCCTTTGGGCATAAGCACCACCTAAATGAAGGTATTATGCCTCCTAAAGAGAGCTCCCTGCTTTTGTTCTTGCCTGTCAGTCTATCCTTGGCACAGCAGCCAAAGGGGAGGATGGGGCAAGGTGGGAGAGTAGGACTGACATATATGCCCATCCATGGGTAAAAGCAGAGAAGTACTAAATGTAGTGGGAAGCTGCTGTGCAGCACAGGGAGCTCAACTCGGTTCTCTGTGATGACCTACAGGGACGAGATGGTGGTCAGGGGGAGAGAGGCTCCAGAGGGAGAGGATGTATGTATACATAAAGCTGATTCATGTTGCTGTACAGCAGAAACTAACACAACATTGAAAAGCAATTATCCTCCAATTAAAAAATAAAAATAAAATTACTCTCTTTCCCCACAAGATACTCTATCTCATTCCACGTTGATGTTTTTTCCTTCTTCTCTCTTATCACCACCCCATATACTCTATGTTACTTATCTCATTTATTATGTCTCTACCCATTGGAATGTAAGCTTTATGAGGATAGGACAGGGAATTTTGTCAGTTGTTTGTTTCTAGAATGAATGCCTAGCACTTGGCAAGCATTCAGTAAATATTTAATGAATGAATGAGGGAGATAATGAATTAACTAAACATACTAAGATCCTCTAAGACTCTTTGTTTCCAGAAGGAATGCTTGGCATATGGTAAATATTTAGTAAATATTTAATGAATGAATGAAGGAAACAATGAATTAACTAACCATACTAAGATTCTTTAAGACTCTTTTCCTCAATTGTAAATGGAAATAATACCTGCCAGCATAGCCCTATTATATCCTAGGTATAAATTCATTGCAAGTCTCTTTTTTACATCCAGGCTTATATAAAAATATTTTCTATCATCTATCTGTATCTTGAGGATAGAATTAACAATACATTTCTACTTATAGCACCAGCATTTCAATTCCACAGTCCCATTATCATGATTTTGTTTTGCAAATTACTTTGAAAAAGAGGCTATTTCTGGTTGGTTCATGCCCTTTTGGGAAGATCCTCTGAAGGAAAAAAATTAATGGCAACCCACTCCAGTATTCTTGCATGGACAGAGGAACCCAGTGGGTTACAGTCCGTGGGGTCGCAGAGACGATCATGACCTTTTACAGAATAAATGCCTAATGAATATTAGTTTTCTTTCTTCTTTCTCCCATCATTTTTATGAACATTAAGTACTGTCTCAGTCAAGGTCCTTTCAAAGATCCTCTGCTAGTCTCACTAAAATCTAAAATACCACAATTCAAACACTAAGCAGAGACTCAATAAATATTGGTTTAAATACATATAAAAGATCAGGACCTTAAAAATATTTTTCTACTTGCAGAAATGCAGATACCTTAGCTGCCTGTTGTCAGGCACAAGTTACTTTTGAGGGAAAGTGAGGACTCAGCTAGAACAGTGGTGGATTTGCCATATAACCTCCATCTCTGAGCGACAGTGAACAAAGGCACAGCAGGCCCGGGAACTGCATTGGTTAGATTGTACTTTTCAGAGATCCTTGGTGACCACAAACAAGCTTCGGTTTATTTATTCAAGGCTCTTTTTTCAGGGCCAGACCAGAGAGAAAAGGGAGGGTGCTGCCAGATGTGTTAAAGAAGGCAAGTGCCTAGAAAGCCTTGGTTTGGGTTTCAGCTAGTAATTATAAAAGGCTAAGTATAATCTGGGGCACTCTAGTTTCCCTTCCCAGACCACAGAGCCCTGGGGGAAAGGATCCCATAATAAATAAAGGTGCCCTCTCAGTACATGGGGAAGTATTCACAGATTTGCAGAGAATTTGTCATCCAAGAATCCAGATGAGAATTGGGTCAGAGTTGGGGTGTGTATGTGTGTGAGTGTGTATATTTGTGTGTGTGTGTCCTACATAACAATGGGTGATGAAAGTAGAATGGTTGGTAAGTAAAATCCCAAGCTTTGAGGCCTGAGTGATCTGACCCACACTTTGTTCAGGATGGGGTTCTCTTTCCTTTAGGCCAAATATGGAAATTGCTAAACAATGGCCATATGTTTCCTTTCTGTGCCGCAGAGGGACTAAAAGCACAGATAGAGCAGATACAAAGAGGAGCCCTCAGGGAGAGAAATCTTCAAGGTATTATTAACATAGAGAGAAGCAATTATCTGGGAGCTACAAAGATATCAGATTGGGAGATGGGAAATTATTAAAGAAAAAAGACTCTTTGAGATGTGTGTAATTAAAAGTGAAGAACTCAGTTCAGTTCAGTCTCTCAGTCGTGTCTGACTCTTTGCAACCCCGTGAACCGTAGCACACCAGGCCTCCCCATCCATCACCAACTCCCAGAGCCTACCCAAACTCATGTCCATTGAGTTGGTGATGCCATCCAACCATTTCATCCTCTGTCATCCCCTTCTCCTCCTGCCCTCAATCTTTTCCATCATCAGGGTCTTTTCAAATGAGTCAGCACTTCGCATGAGGTGGCCAAAGTATTGGAGTTTCAGCGTCACCATCAGTCCTTCCAATGAACACCCAGGACTGATCTGCCTTAGGATGGACTGGTTGGATCTCCTTGCAGTCCAAGGGACTCTCAAGGGTCTTCTCCAACACCACAGTTCAAAAGCATTAATTCTTCTGTGCTCAGCTTTCCTTATAGTCTAACTCTCACATCCATACATGACTAGTGGAAAAGCCATAGCCTTGACTAGAGGGACTAAATGTATGTAAAAACTTCTATGATGCAATACTACAAAATATTAGCTTTTTTTTTTTAATATCTAAGAGCTATATGGGTGGCCTTGCAAGAAACATTCTATATACCCTTATCATAATTAATCACAGTAGTAATCGTTTAGAGTAGTTATATTCTAATTTTATAGCTGATGAAACTAAAAACACAGAGGGCAAATGACATACCCAAGATAACACCTTGTAAAAACTAACAATCTAGGTTTAATTCAAACAACAGAGATAAACAGACTTAAAAAAGAAAGAAAAGAACAGAGTTTTGGGGATCTGTAGGACAGTAACAAAGATCTAATAGTCTAACCATCAGTGTCCCAGATAAATAAGAATGTGGGGCTGAAAATTCATTTGAAGAAAGAATGACTGAAAACTTCCAAAATTTGGCAAATAAAACCCCATAAACCTGCAGATTCAAAAAGATGAGCTACCTACAAATAAGATAGGCTCAAAGAATTCCTCACCGAGACTTATCACAATTAAACTTCAAAAAAAGACAAATCAAAACTTTTGAGGGACTTCCTTGGTGGTCCAGGGATTAAGAATCTGTCTTCCAATGCAGAGGACACAAATTCTATCCCTGCTTGAGAAGCTAAGATTCCGCACGCAGCAGGACAGCTAAGCCCGCATGCCACAACTGGAGAAAGCCCCTGTACACTGCAAGGAGGAGCCCACGCACTGCAACACTCAGTGCAGACTAATAAGTAAATAAATAAAAACTAAGAAAACCTCTGGTAAGTAGCCAGAGAAAAATGATGCTTATATGTAGGGGGACACCAATTCAAATCCATAGATTTTTTTCATCTGATGTCACTATGGCAGAAGGGAATGACATTTTTTTTTCCATAATTATCAAAATTGAATCCTATATTCAGTGAGACTGTACTTTAAGTATAAAGTGCAGTGGAGAATGGGGAGGACTACCAGATGATGGAAAACTAAGAGTATTTATTGTTAGCAGACCCAACAGAAAGAATGGCTAAAAGAAGCTTTCCAAAGAAAAAAATAACTGAGAGGTTTTAAACTTTAGCAAGGACAGGAAAACAGATGGATAAAAATAGGGAAAGATAATAAGCTATCTTTCATATTTTTGAGCTTCTTAAATCATATTTGATACTTAGAGCAAAAATTATAACATGCGATACAGTGCTCAGTGCATGCAGAGGAAAAAATTAAGACAATTAAATTTTTATGGGATACAGAGAAAACAAAATAGAAGTAAGATTTCACTACTCTGAAAGTGGTAAAACATCATATAATTTAAAACACTAAATAAATCAAAGTAGAATTCTAAATAATATTATTGTAACCCAGAGGAGCACTAACATACCACTAATTACTTGAAATGTAAGCAGACTAAATGGACCAATAAAAAGACAGGTTGGCAGAGTGGATAAAACAAAACAAGCCCACTATTCTGTAATAACCTAAATGGGAAAAGAATTAGAAAAAGAATAGATACATGTAGATGCATAACTCAATCACTTTGCTGTACACCTGAAACTAATACAATATTGTTAACCAACTATTCCTCAATATAAAATATAAAATAAAAGTGAAGAAAGAGTCTCCATCCATGAAACAAAAAATAAGTAAAAATCCATAATCCAGCTATCATGAACTGAACGTTTGTGCCCCTCCAACAAATTCGTATGTTTGACACTCTACCATCCCCCTCAATGCGATAGCATTAGGAAGTGGGGTATTTGAAGGGTAATTAAGTTTAGTTGAGGTTGTGAGGGTAGACCCCTAAGCTAGGATTAGTGCCCTTAAAAGAAAAGAGACACTAGAGCATGAGGGTACAGAGAGAAAGCATCCATCTGCAAGCCAGAAAGCAGGTCATCACCAAGAACCAAACTTGAGGGCTCCTCAAGTTTAGATTTCCCAGGCTTCAGACCTAAGAGAAATAAATGTCTATTTTAGCCAACTGGTCTAAGGTATTCTATTACAGCAGCCTAAGCTAAGATATGAACAATATTCTGTCTGGGCTTCCCTGATGGCTCAGTGGTAAAGAAGCTGCCTGCTGATGCAGACTTGAGTTCAATCCCTGGGTCAGCAAGATTTCCTAGAGAAGGAAATGGCAACCTACTCCAGTATTCTTGCCTGGGAAATCCCATGGACAGAGGAACCTGGAGGGCTACAGTCCATGGGGTTGCAAAAGAGTCGGACATGACTGAGTGACTAAACAGCAATAACATATTCTGTCTATGAGAAATCACTTCAAATTTAACATGAGTAAGTAGGAATCAAAAAAAGGGAAAAGCTATATTATATAAACATTAAAAACAGCTGACATGACTACTGATATCAGATAAAGCAGACTTACAGAGTGCAGACAATTAGTAGGAACAAAGAAAGACATTATATAATGATGCAATTTAAATCCTGACTTCGAGCAAGAAATCTTCTCATACTTATAAGGGTAATATATATAAAATAAAATGTATAAGACTTTTGCTTTATTATACACAAGAGAAGGGGGGCTTCCCAGGTGGCTCAATGGTACAAAGCCTGTCTGCCATTGCAGGAGACTCAGTTTCAGTCCCTGGGTCAGAAAGATTCCCTGGAGAAGGAAATGGCTGCCAACTCCAGTGTTCTTGCCTGGGAAATGCCATGTTCCGAGGAGTCTGGCAGACTACAGTCCATGGGGTTGCAAAGAGTCGGACACAGCTTTGCAATAGACCATGAGCTCGCGAGAGGAGTATATAGTTTATCACAGGGTTCTTTATACAACCTGGAGTCTTTCACTAATATTAATATTATTATCAATTTTTTCTGACTAATCAATTACAAAACAAGCAAAAAGTCATCAAAGTAGCAAAGCAATCCAAAGACTTAGTGTCAGGACAGTTTTCAGCATGTTGGCAAACAGAGATAAAGCCTGTAAGGCAAGAAGGAACTTATTTGAATGAAGAGCAGGAGTTTAGAGTGACAGGCTGAGGTCAGACCATCTAGGTCCTTACAGGCTACAGCAAGGAGTTAGGTGTTTAATTATAAAGGCAACATGAAGTCACAAGAATATTTTAAGTAGAATAATGATATGATTATAGTTTCGTGATTCTATAGTTGTTGGGAAGAAGGAGAGTTTGGATATAGCTTAGAGCATACTGAGTTTGAGATAAATGTGGAATGTCTAAGTAGAGATGTTCAGTTAAAAAAAAAGTAGATCCGGAACAAAAATGGCAATTATGGGCTTGCCTGGCGGTCCAGTGGTTAAGAATCTGCCTGCCAATGCAGGGACACTAGTTCGACCCCTGGTCTGGGAAGATCCAACATGCTGCAGAGCAACTAAGCCCGTGTGCCACAACTACTGAGCCTGTGCTCCAGAGCCCACAAGCAGCAACTCCTGAAGCTTGCAGGTCTAGAGCCTGTAATCCACAAGAGAAGACACTGCGTTGAGAAGCCCAGGCATCGCGGCTAGAGGGTAGCCCCCACCTGCCACAACTAGAGAAAGCCTGCATGTAGCAGTGAAGACCCAGCCAGCCAAAAATAAATAAATTTAAAAAAACTAGTGATTATAACATGTGAGTCATTGGCACAGAGTTGGTGTCCAGGGGAATGAAATGAATCAAAGAAGTCTTTTGAAGGAGACAAAAACTTCAAGAAGAAAACCCCAGTGAAGGCCATTATAGAAAATGAGAGTGGGAAAGGAGCTAAAGGGGATTCCCAATGGTATACCTTTTATATCTAGATTTATTTCTAGACTGAGCATCTGCTCAATAGTCTTATATCTCTTCCAATCCCGATAGAGTGGAATCTTTTCCTGTTCCTCATTGACTTCTGGAATGTTTAATTTAACATAGGTTTCTGAACTATTTCCTCATATAAAAAGTAGTACTCGTGATATTGCAGAGAAGGGACTAGGGTTTAAATCTTCCAGGGTTGTTTGATTTGCATTCTTATATAGCTAAAAGAATAAACTACCCAAAGCTAATTTAATCTGGATATCCATATCTGATTGATAGCAGTCTTAACATTATCTTCAAATCTTAATTATCAACTTGAATGTCTAAAATTGTTCCTCTTGGAGGGCTTATTATGCCTGAGGTTTTTGAGCCATTAAACTATAAATTTGATGAGATTCCAAATTGTTGTTGTTGTTGGTGGTGTCCCACTCTTTGCGACCCCATGGACTGCAACACGCCAGACCACAAGATTCTGCTCTGAATTTCTTCCCACTGTTACCACAAAATCAACCACAGAAAGGAAATATTTTAATAGCCCTTTTCATTCCTATCTTGTTTTCAAATCATCACATGTCCCTTAAGTTTAGGACTTTACTAAGAGAGGGAGACTATTCCTCTCCTTCTATTTCCACCTGTCCATCTCTTATTCACCACATTGATCATAATTTTGAACTTAGATCTACTATCCAATATTAAAGAAGACTAAAAGTTTAGAATATAAGTGTAAAGGTTAAAAGAAAGTAAAATCAATAGCCTCAGCAAAAGTTTTCCTATTTTGGGATTGGATTAGTATATTTAATGAGCAA
The DNA here is from genome assembly GCA_007570785.1 of Antilocapra americana. Taxonomy (NCBI): domain Eukaryota; kingdom Metazoa; phylum Chordata; class Mammalia; order Artiodactyla; family Antilocapridae; genus Antilocapra; species Antilocapra americana. Next base: position 15,740,729 of record ML661883.1, on the reverse strand, counting down.
ATATTTAATTTGAAGTTTCTCTTAAAGAGACGTTGACTTGAATATTGAGCTGGTGCATAGGCTGTCAATAAGGTTTTCTAAACTGAATGAGAAAAGCTTTGACTTATAGATAAATATGTTTGTAGCAGGAGGCTCTTGAATTTTGCAACAGAAAGGTGACTCAACAGGTCAGAGCCCACCATGAAAAGCAAATAAAAACCTGCAAGAAAATAGAAAGGCAGCAACACATATTTCAGACCACAGAATTTCTGCCTCTTACCTCTTCCCACAGTTTACTTCTTTGGGTGGGTTTAATTCTAGAACAGTTTAGGTTATTTCTCTTAGTAATCCTTAAAATCAAAAGTAGATAATTTTAAAGTCTTTTCTAAGATATAGAAAGATGACAAGAAACGAGCCAGAAAGTTCAAACAGACAGGCCCACATTCCCTTGTTCTTTTCTGCGTTGAAGCTATATTAGAAAAGATTTGGATTCTAGCTCTAGTTACACAGTCCTTAAAGTGAAATCTCATTTTATTCATTTTTATCATAGGAGACAACTTGTACCCTGTAAGACTTCAGATCATTCATTTAAAGCAGCTGGTACATAAAAAGTAGGCAAAACTAATTATCATCACTGTCTGTCTCTAAATTTTACCAATCTCTTTAATCTCTCCTTCTGTCTATTTCCACCTGTCCATCTCTTATTCACCACATTGATCATAATTTTAAACTTAGAACTGAGAATAGCCATACATTTCTAGATCTTACCAAAAGAATTTCATTACCAAGTTTTCCAAACTGAAATTCTTTTAAAGAAGAGGAGGAAAGAGCAGTGGTCTGGGACCTGGGAGTCATGATTTTATGCTACTTATGCAATGAACTTGGATAGACTCTCTCTACTCTGGACTCCAGTTTTATCAGATATAAAATGTGTTTATTTGCAAACACATTTGCTGCTATTGCTGCTATTTAGACGCTAAGTCGTATCTGACTCTTTTATGACCCCATGGACTGCAGTCCGCCAGGCTCCTCTGTCCATGGGATTTCCCAGGCAATAACACTGGAGTGAGTTACCATTTCCTCCTTCAGGGGATCTTCCCAATTCAGGGATCAAAGTGCGACTTCTGTGTCTTCTGCACTGGCAGGCAGATTCTTCACCACTGCACTGCCTGGGAAGCCCGCAAAAGCAGTTAGTTGTCTCAATTATCCCACATTCAAGAACAGTGAACTCAGTCATGGTAATAATAGTAATGGGGCAGTAATAATAATAATAGTGCTTATTACATTTCTGGCATTATTCTAAGCCCTTTATACATATTAACTTATATAATAAAGCGGATGACAGGATGAGATGGTTGGGTGGTATCACTGATTCAATGGACATGAGTCTGAGTAAACTCAGGGAGTTGGTGATGGACAGGGAGACCTGGCTTGCTGCAGTCCATGGAGTCGCAAAGAGTCGGACACGACCGAGTGACTGAACTGAATCTTATGTAGTAAGTACTATTACTATTATACTCATATTCTTCAGAAAAAAACCTGAGTTACCAAGAGGTTAAAAAACTATCCTAATATCACCATATATGGTAAGCTGCAGCAGGAGGATTCACATGTGGCATTGTGCCCCATCCTGGTCCCTAACCATCAGGGGCACCCCATATTATGTGATGGGTACACTTGACCACCTACACTGCTGAGATTTTTGGAGAAGAAGTTAGGACTCTTATAATAAGTCTTTATGGGTGGAAAGAAAGAAAAGGGGCTCAAAACAGTGATCTAGTACTGGAGATGTTTACTCCAGTTCCCCAAGTATCTGGCAGTCTGGAGTAATTTCAAAGTTTGTGACTATACCTTTTGTTTGAACAAAAAGGTATAGCTAGAGAACAGTGGAAATTTCTTGCACATTTTGCCTTTTTGGCATACCCCAGTCATCTCTGTGCTCTCTCTCTCTTTGTGCTCAGTCACTCAGTCCTGTCCAACTCTTTTACAATCCCATGGACTGTAGCCCACCAGGCTCCTCTGTGCATGGGATTTCCCAGGCAAGAATACTGGAGTGGGTTGCCATTTCCTTCTCCAGGGGATCTTTTCCACCCCTGGAGTACAGGGATTGAACCCAAGTAACCTACACAGCAAGGTGTATTCTTAACACTGAACCACCAAGGAAGTCCCCTAGAATTTTGATTTAAAGCATGATACTACTGTCATTTGTGTGCTAACTTCAACTTCTACAGAGTCAAAGTCTGAATGTGTAGCTGAGCGCTCATGGTGGTTGGGCCATCTTTTCTTTAATCAGACCGTGCACACTGCTCTCTTTCTCTCTCTGCTCAAGCTTCTACTATTTGGCAATTCATCACACATTGTCTTGCAACATCTTTGGAATCTCTGTCTGGTGTTATTCAGCTCATATTGTTATTAAATTCTTGAATATGTGTTTCTGATTCCTCCAACTAGGCTCTAAGTTCCTTGAGGCTAAGGAGAGTATTTTATAATAATTGGCCATCATTATCATTTGCGTGCATATTACAGCATAAAAAGTTATTCAACATGCATTTTCATATTCCTTTATATACCCGTTCTATGAGAAAGTGAGTCACTTCCTATAGGTGAGGAAATGGAGGTCAGAGAAGTGACTTACTTGTCTCCAGTGCTATCACATTTTATGAAAAAGTTTTTTAAAGTAACATTTATTTCTTGAAAGTTAACATGTGCATAATGGGAAACCAAAATCACAAGAAGCAAAACACAAAGTCATCCATGATCACAAGCAGTTTACCGTTTGATCTGTCCTTCTAGGTCTCACTTGTGTATTTACACAACTAAGCATCCATTTGTATGTAATTAAGATCATATGGTTATGCATCATGCTTTTTCACACATCATGAGTATTTACTATTTCAAAGTCCCAAAGCTACGAGTATTAGATGACCATCAATTTTAAGAGTAAAAGCAGGTCTTTGAATTTCTTCTTGAAAGTTTTCAGTTTTTAACTTTCCCCACGACTCCAAGCTATCTTTTACATGTTTCCACCGTGCCTAGCACAGGGTCTTGTACACAACAGATACTTAATAATTATTTGTGGGTTGATTTTAGGTTTCAAAGGAAATTAAAGGAAGAATCATCAGGATCTGGAGCTGCATGGCAAACATCTGTAGGAAAAGTAAATACATGAACTCACTGCCTGGCTTCTTCCAAACTGACAGTGTTTGGTGTTGAGGAAGCAAATTATTTGGCTGAGTTGACTGAGATTTTCCTTTTTTAAATAATATTTATGACTTTAAGGATAGAATACAGCTCACATTTTGCAAGAACTGGAGAGCACATGTGTGTGAATTAAAGTCAGTTTTCACAAGGTTCTGTTTTTTCAGAACCACGTATGCCTCTGTGATTATTGTAAAATGAGTAAAGAGCTCTGCTTAGCTTTCAGCTCATGGTCAGTGAGGGAAGAGCTTGGAGCCTGGATGGGAAGTCAGAAACCCGTGGTGGCTCAGGATTCTGGGCAAAACAGGGTAACAATAATAGTCATTTTTCATCTTCTAGTCCTTGGTGTCTAGAGGCCATTGGGGAATTTAACAAAATATACATAAAGCCCAATTCTGAAAACAAAGCCACACATCCCCTGGCCTTAACCAAGCAGGGCCTTAGGGAAAATGATAATAAACGTTTTCCTTCCTTGCCACCAACGTTACAAACCATCAGCAGTGACACGGAGAACAAAGAAGTCAGAGGTTATGGGAAGGGGAAAGAGCGAAACTAGAGAGCAGCTCAAGAAGAAAATAAAGGTGCATGACTGCTTGATAAATTGCTTCTAGACATAGATAGAACATGAGTTTGATGTGAAATGCCAGCCACCCCCTCACATACATGCACAACACACACACACACACACACACACACCATCACCAATGATGAGAAGATAACTCTGAGTGATAAGTTAGGTACATCAACATGGGAGAGGAGGAAATTGTCTGTTAATGGTCACAGGAACACATACTTGACTTGCTTAAGAAGTGATACAAAGAACCTAAAACTGCTCTAAAAAGTAAAGTTTATTCATTTTTAAAAAAGCAGAGAAACAGAAATCATGGTATGCTGCCAGTCCTATGAGTAACTTGCACTAAGAACAATATATAATAAATAACCCTGAGGGAAAAATCATTTTTTTCTAAAAAAAAAAAAAAAAGATGTGATAGAACACATGTCAACAATTGGAAGATGCTTGCAAGGTATTACCTAAAGATCAGATTGTAATCAACACGCATATTTTGTTTCACTTTTGATGCAAATGTGTTTTATGTACTTGGGTACAAATACATGCAAGTTAGGAATGCATTAGAATATGAAAAAATATTTTTTCAATATTTGGGGCTTGAGAATACAGGTCGTTTTATATTTCTCTCCATGCTTCTCTGAATTTGATATTAGAATTCATCCTATTTTCATGTATGTTTAGCTAAGAATCTGCCTGCCATGAGGGAGACCCAGGTTCGATCCCTGGGTCAGGAAGATTTCCTGGAGAAGGGAAGGAACACTCACTCCAGTAATTTTGCCTGAAGAATCCCATGGACAGAGCGGGCTGTGGCCTGGTGGGCTACAGTCCATGGGGTTGCCAAGAGTGGGACATGATTGAGTGACTAACCCTTTCACTTTCACTTTCATCCTCATTTAGTTATGACAGGTAACTCACGTAAATTCACTCACCATAATTCACGGAATGTATTGGGTCCACACTTCATATTAGTTCTTTCCCTCACTGCCTTTAACATACTTGTTGATAGATGGATGGCAGCCTCTGAAAACTAGTCACCCAAGTACTTAGGTGCCACTGTAGTAGTGCAAAGTATTAAGTCTCTCAGTCATGTCCGACTCTTTGCGACCCCATGGAATGTAGCATGCCAGGCTCCTCTGTCCATAGAATTTTCCAGGCAAGAATATTAGAGTGGGTAGCCATTCCCTTCTCCAGGGGATCTTCCAAACCCAGGGATCGAATCACAGTCTCCTGCATTGTAGGCAGATTCTTTACCATCTGAACCACCAGGGTGGCCTGAGGTGCCACTAGGGTGAGCAAATTCATGACTGCTGAAGGAAGCCATGTGGTTGCATGGGTTGGGCATAATACCCAACTATAGCTATCCTGAGTTCAGGATAAAAGTGTCTGAATTCCTTTATCCCGTTTCCGCAAGGTAACAACCTGAAAATATCAATCAGCCTTTAGAGGTCCTGCAAAAATAAAACAGGTTTCCCTTGGTAAGAGACTCCTCTAGTCTTCAGTAACTGACTCTGTTACAAGACTGTTGTCTCTCTGTAAGTTTTGTAATAAGAAAGAAGCGGGGAAGTGAGAAAGCTTGTAAGAGACAACTGGAAAATTCAGAAATAAACATCAAATTAGTGTAAAAGTCCTACAAACATTCTGTAACTAAAAACTTGTGACATCTATCTAGATGAAAACAAGAATGCCTAGGATTTCTTTCATAAAATCCAAAGGGTCAGGAAAGCATGAGGATTCCTTAAATTTCGGGAGAAATCGAAGGATCTGAGAAGAATGGGACAAACTGCTGTACTACAAACTACTATATACTACATTTCTAGTAACACATGTTTCTTTGTGCAGGATCCACAAATGATATTGAGATGTTCTTCTTTTGGGATCCGCAGGATGTAGAGATTGTTCAGTTCAGTTTCAGGTCAGTTGCTCAGTCATGTCCAACTCTTTGAGACCCCATGGACTGCAGCACACCAGGCCTTCCTGTCCACCACCAACCCCCAGAGTTTACTCAAACGCATGTCCATTAAGTCGGTGATGCCAACCATCTCATCCTCTGTTGTCCCCTTCTTCTCCCACCTTCAATCTTTCCCAGGATCAGGGTCTTTTCAAATGCATCAGCTCTTCTCATCAGGTGGCCAAAGTATTGGAGTTTCAGCTTCAACATTAGTCCCACCAATGAATATTCAGAACTAATTTCCTTTAGGATGGACTGGTTGGATCTCTTTGCAGTCCAAGGGACCCTCAAGAGTCTTCTCCAACACTACAGTTCAAATGCATCAATTTTTCAGCGTTCAGCTTTTTCTATAGTTCAACTCTCACATCCATACATGACTACTGCAAAAACCATAGCCTTGACTAGATGGACCTTTGTTGGCAAAGTAATGTCTCTGCTTTTTAATATGTTGTCTAGGTTAGTCATAACTTTTCTTATGAAAAGTTTGAGATTGTAGGGTTCTGTAATTGCTTTAGGTTGCCTGTTGGAGAATAAGTAATAAATGATATGTACTTTCTTTCCTTTGAATAAAATTTCGCTCTGACGCAGAGTGACTAGCAGACCTTCAAATGCACAGAATTTCCTAGGTTGTTTGCATTGGAGCCAAGTCCAAATGAGCTGTGTCATCACCAGGAGGTAAAGAAAAACAAACTCTTTGTGCCAAGGACTTTTCAAATACCATGGAGGCTGAGGCCATGTGGTTTGGACAGCACAGATGAGGGGAAGTGAGACTCATGAGTGTCAAAGGAAGTCCAAGTGGCACAGAATCTCCACCTACATTTTAAATTTTTTTCTGCTGCACTACACTGCATGTGGAATCTTAGTTTCCTGATCAGGGATCAAATTCATGTTCCCTTCATTGGAAGCACAAGTCTTAACCAGTGGACTACCAGGGAAGTCTCTTCTACCTACATTTTTCAACATAGAACCTACAGTTCAGCCACTTTAGGAAACCTGTGATACACAAAAGATATTAAAATTATTCTCATTGTTAGGATTTTAAAGAAGGTCATCGCTGGTTTACATTTCTGGGAAGAATACCAAAATAAAATTGCAAAAATGAGGCAGAACCTAGCATCAAAAATGCCAACTACTACTCTCTCACCTTTTGCTTTCTTTGCTTCCTGATGTCCTTCTTTTCCATGGGGTAGGATACATGGCTATAGGCATTATCATTTTAGAAGCCCTAGTAGAAAGTCAGAACATAATTTCACCAGCATCTATATCAGTCTCTGAGAAGAATTACCAGCCTATAATAGCCCAGTTCTCCTTGCTTCAGAACAATTTTTGTTGTCAGGTCCATCTGATGCTATAACTGGGCTAAGTCTGGGCCGTGAACATGCAGGAAAAAAAATGAATGTGAAGTAAGCAGAGTAAAAATGGAGATCAGCAGCTACTACAGATTACCATAGTCTATGAGACTTCCAAAATTATGGTTAAAAATAGTCTAGACACTATACAGAATGTGATTTTAACACAATATTGTGCTAAATATATGTATTTTTTATATATACTGGTTTGCATGCTCATTCGTGCCTGACTCTTTGAGACCTTACAGACTCTAGCCAGCCAGGCTCCTCTGTCCATGGGATTCTTCGGGCAAGAATACTGGAGTGAGCTGTCATGCCCTCCTCCTGGGGATCTTCCCAGCCCAGGAATTGAACCCAGGCCTCCTGCTCTGCAGGCAGATTCTTTACCATCTGAGCTCTGAGGGAAGCCTTGGGTTTGAGATTTCAGCAAATGAAGCTACTGCATGATGTCTTCCCACATTGAGTTCTCATGAAGCTTTAAAGAAGCCTCCATTAATAAGTACTTTTTTTCACATGTTGTGGCTCCACATCCTAATGAGTCCAACTCAGATTGAACTGTTATATTTAACCATTTCCTTTGTCTGTTTTCTTAAGAAAGCAGGGGAGACACTTCCCTGGTAATCTAGTGGTTAGAACTCTGTGCTTCCAACTGCAGGGGCACAGGTTCCATCTCTGGTCAGAGTACTAGGAATCCACATGTCTCAGCTCAACCAGAAGAAAATAATAAATGAATCAAATAATCTTGAATAAGAAGAAAGCATGGGGAAGAAGATATGTTTTTATCATGTATTTCCAACCCCTGATTCATGATCTTTATTATCTCATCTAGGAAATATGCAAAACAGAGACTTCAGGTATGCATTTTACAGATGGAGAGACTGAGTTAAATAAGTTGACTGAAATTCCACTGATAGTTACATCTCCAATGGTTTAGTTTATTCACTGTTTTTATTTTAAGAAGATTGGACTGCAGAGTTAGGTATAGAAGTATGAGGATAGAAAAGCAAGATGATTCAGGCAGTCAGGTAGATCCAGGATGCTGAAATCCATATTCTCAAGGATGGCGGAGAAAAGAAACCTGGTCCAATTCCATTCACACATTAAACTAACATATATCTATGCCCTCTCTGTACCAGACCTTTGCTAAAGGCTATTGTACAAATGGATAAGATGGGCTTTTGTTTCTAGTAAATGATCATCTCCTGGGGGCAAGATGCTAAATATAAAAATAGATACAGCTTCATCATATTCAAGTTCTTTGTGGGGACATCATAGAGCATAAATGACAGTTTTTATAAGAGAGGACCTTATGGATATGCAAATATATGTATTTGTACTAGTGAATGTCTTAATATTTCAAAAGGCACATGCAGTTATGTGAAAAAGAATTATAAATAAAATGCTCTGAGAGCATAGAGGAGAAAGTGACTTTTTCTCCTGGCAGGTCTGTGGAAAATTCTTAGAAGCAGCAGCATTGCCAGCCAACCTGGAAGGAGGAACAGGATTTTTCTGCCTCGTTTAAGAATGCTTCTACTAGCAGGAATTTGTGATAGTCTGCCAGCTCAGTATGAATGATACTTGATATTTCTCAGCAGTCTGGTCAGTAATATCATCTCTATATGACTCTGATAGCTTGTAGACTTGGACATCTGTAGAGCACTTGAAAATGATGGTTTTGCAGATTATTCATGTATCTATTAAGACTCTGCTGCCAGGCACCTTGATTGTTTTTCTCGGGGGAAATGTTTTGTTTTCTCCAATTTTTTTTTTTATTATAGTCGATTTACAATACTGTGTTAGTTCTAAATGTACATCAAAATGATTCAGCTTTGTATTTATATATATTTAAAATTATTTTCCATTATAGGTTATTGCAAGATATTGAATATAGTTACCTGTCTCCTACAGTGTTGGAGGAATGTAAATTGGTGCAGCCACTATGGAAAACAGTATGGAAATTCCTTAAAAAAACAAACAAACTAGAAATAGAGTTGCCATATAAACCAGAAATTCCATTCTCGGGTATATTTCAGAAGAAAACTCTAATTTGAAAAGATACATGCACCCCAGTGTTCTTGGCAGCACTATTTACAAAAGCCAAGAAGTAGAATCAACCTAAATGTTTATCCACAGACAAATGGATAAAGAAGATATGGTACATATACACAATGGAATATTACTCAGCCATAAAAAGAATGAAATAATGCCATTTGCAGCAATATGGATGCACCTAGAGATTATCATACTAAATGAAGTAAATCAGAGAAAGACAAATATCGTATAATATTGCTTATATGTGGAATCCTAAGAAAAAGATACAAGTGAACCTATTTACAAAACAAACAGATTCACAGACTTAGAGAACCATTTTATGCTTACCAGGGCATAAGTGAAGGAGATAAATTGGAAGTTTGGGATTGACATATACACACAGATATATTTAAAATAGATAGCCAACCAGGACCTACTGTGTAACATAGGGAATAGGAAAATAAATAGGAAAAGAATTTGAAAAAGAATAGATACATGTATATGTGTAATTGAATCACTTTGCTGTACACCAGAAAATAACACAACATCGTAAGTCAAACTATACAGCAATAAAAGAATATAGTGGATTATAATTTGTTTTTTTGTATTGCATGATTGCAAGATTATGTGTATATACATATATAATTATGAAAAAATATATATAAATGTATATAACTGAATTTTTTCCTGTTTCTTGTTCCTATAAGATGAAACCAGCAAGTTTTCCCATTTGCTTGACTCCAGGTATGATTCTTGTGACTGGTAAATTGTGTCTCTTGATTTAAGAAATCCCTTTTTTTTGTAATGCATGCTGTTTTTATGGTGCAAATATTTCTATTGGAGTTGATTTCCTGCTTTCATCCTGATGCCCTTGAACACAGACTTCAGATAAATGTGCACCTGATAGATGGTACAACTGGCTCTAGCACACCACTAAACGGCTCTGAACAGGACTGAGATTTATAAACAAGAAGGAAGGAAGCCACCTTAAAAAAAAATCACATTAACCTAAGGAAGAAATTAGAGTCAAAATTATGACCACAAGTACCAGAAACATGGGCTTCCCAGGCGGCATTAGTGGTAAAGAACCTGCCTGCCAATGCAGGAGACGTAGAAATGTGGGTTTGATCTCTGGGTCCAGAAGATTCCCTGGAGGAAGGCATGCAGCCCACTGTAGTGTTTTTGCCTGGAGAATCCCATGGATAGAGGAGCCTGGCAGGCTACAGTCCATGGGGTCACACAGAGTCAGACAAGACTGAAGTGACTTAGCACACATACACACCAGAAACGTATGAAAATACATTTCAAAAAGAACAACTTTTGACTTCCCGCTTAAACTATGGTTACTTACTGGTGATCTTAGGCTAAAGCTCAACATCTTCACCAAGGCCTACAAGTGTCTGTATCACCTGTCATCTGACCCTCTTCCTTATTGGCTTCCCTTAGCTTCTTGCAGTTTTACAAACATGGGATCTATTCTTTCCCACCATAACCTCCATAGGAGCTGCTCCTCCTGTCTAGAATTTTTTCTTGTTCTCCTCTCTTCCTTCCAGTTATCAAATAGCTCATATCCATTCTGAGGTTTCAGATAGAATGTCTCTTCCTATAGAGAAAATCTCTGAACCTCTCTCTCTCCAGTAGATCATGTCTCTTGTTATATCCTCTCCTAGGATACTCTTAAGCTTTTCTAGGAGCACCTACAGCAACTCTAACTACACAGTTAGTTGTGAATCTGTCTTCCCTTCTACGATGTGCATCGATGGGGTCGGTGTCTGTCTTGCTTACTGTCAAATCTCCAGCACTCAGCACAGTGCCTAGCCTATTAATTTCATTAATAAATGATGGAGGAATGGGTGAAAAAGCAGGAGTTCATGGAAGTCTCAAAAATGATCAGCAGAGAGTCTCTAACAACTGGAATGATTCCCTTCCATCACAACTTTTCCTTTAAAATAAAGAGTTGTATTTGCATAGTTATCATGACATAGACTGGTTGAGTTCAGTCGCTCAGTCGTGTCTGACTCTTTGCGACCCCAAGGACTACAGCCCACCAGGCTTCCCTGTCCATCACAAACTCCCATGGCTTACTACACTCACATCCGTTGCGTTGGTGATGCCACCCAACCATCTCATCCTTTGTCGTCCTCTTCTCCTCCAGCCTTCAATCTTTCCCAGCATCAGGGTCTTTTCAAATGAATCAGTTCTTCACATCAGGTGGCCAAAGTATTGGAGTTTCAGCTTCAGCATCTGTCCTTCCAATGAATATTAAGGACTGATTTTCTTTAGGATGGACAGGTTGGATCTCCTTGCAGTCCAAGAGACTCTCAAGAGTTCTCCAACACCACTGGTTAGATGAAGGTAAAGCCCTAAACCTAAAATAGTCACTTGGCTCTGTGTTAAGCTAGTAGCAAAAGCAAATTAAAAAAAAAAATAATAATAATAGCAACTTCTCTTTGGGGAGGAAAGCTGTGAGTAGTAGATATTTTATTTTAAAATAATTTCCCATCTCTAAGAATTGCATATTCATCAGTCTTACAGTGGTTTGACCAGGGATATCATCTTTCCTTATGACTTCTGCCCACACTTGTCTCATCAAATCAATCACCTCCATCTAGAAAAGAGGCCTTAGCAGCCTGAAACATTTTACCAAACCTCCCTATTTCTCCACATCAAGGTGCCTCTCACTATAGAGCTGGTGTTTGTTCATGAGGTAAAGAAGGGAAGGTGCAGGGGGCATTTGAAGTACAGTAGGTTCTTTGAAAATTGTAAAGGCTTCTGGGGAAACCTGAGTCCTCTCCGGTTCTCAGGCCAAGGTCCTGGGAACATTTTCACGGCTGTAGGTCAATATCAGGAAATACAGAATTCTCCAGGCAGAACATCAAGAGAGTTTTGAGTTTCACATGTGGACTAGCAAACCAGCTCCCTCAGCATGTGTAGATTTCCACACTCTTCGGTTCAACACCCTGAGAGGCAAACTAAAGAATTTTTCACTTGAAATATATATATTTTGTGTGAAATACATATATATAATATATATTCAAGTAAAATATATAATATATATTCAAGTGATATATATAATTTTATAATAATATATGAAATGTATGCTATAAATTTACATACTTGATATATAAATATAAATAAGTATATACATTTTCAATAAGTACATATATATTTTTTATTAACCTCTTTTCCCCTTGTCATTTGACATTTCCCTCCCAGGTTGATTTTTTCCAATAGGGTGGCTTTGGATTTTGAATCTCTAGTGTTAACTATCCAGGTACAATTTTTCCCTCCTTCAGCTTCGTTTCAATGCTTCTTCTATTTCCCCAACTACAGGGTGCTTCTTTTCGCCACGTGCTACTCCTCACTGTATTTACAATTTTCCCAGTCCACTTCCTACCTCTGTAATCTCATTCTTCCTTCTTGTGTTACTGCTTGAGAGTCCAGCCTCTATTTCTGGAGTTGGGAGTATGGTTTCGATTAGAAAGCTGTTTTGCCCCTGGGCATTATACACTGGCTTTCAATACCCCAGTCCACTGTCTTCATTACTGTCTTCCTCTGGCTACAGTTTGTTCAAGCATGATGATCTCATCTTCTTCTCTTTAAAGACTTGACCCCATTTCTTTTCCTGAACCGTACTACATTATGGGTGACATTATTTATGGTTTCCTTTTTGCCCTAGTGACATGCTTCAAGCTGCCCATTTTCCCCTAGACTGGGTCAGAAACGCAGACTATGTGTTTAGCACCACCTAAGCTAATTCTTTTAAAATGACCCCCTCCAGGTTCTACAAAAGTCAGATCTACATCTATTGAAGTCACTAAGACAGCTTTGCAGAGGATATCAACCAGGTTGCAAAACTTTGAATTTGGAACCAAATTTCTATTTTTAGCTCAGAAAAGGGCACTGAACTGTTGAGTCTCCTCTTCAGTAAATGAGGGAAGAAGCAACTATGTTGCTACTCATGATTCCTGGACTGTGAGGGAGGTAGGGAAACAGGGAGAAAAAAAGGAGGCAGGGGACCAGGTTTTATAATTCCATCTAGGGTCCTTACTTGAGTGATTTCTTTAGTCCTAAAGCTCATGATTTATTTTGTTTTTAATTTAAAAAATGGCCCTAATAATATTTTTCCTGTTTGCCACAGACTTAATCAAATAAATTTAGTATATTTTAAAATGTTTTGGCAACAGTGAAATGGTAGAGGTAGGATATAGAATTTAACAGTCTGAGCTTCTGAGTCAAGCTTGATAAAATTCAGGTCTTCTTAGATAACTCTGAGTGAGTTATCTAACATCTATAAACATATACAAACCTAAGTTATTTAACATCTATAAACTGAAGCTTTTTAGCTAGAAAATTGGAAAACAAAAGTTTTTATCTCTCAGGATTGTTTTAGGGATAAGCATGGGGCTTTCCCAGTGGCACTAGTGATAAAGAACCCATCTGCCAGTGCAGGAGACTAAGAGATACAAGTTTGATCCCTGGGTTGGGAAGATCCTCTGGAGAAGCACATGGCAACCCACTCCAGTCTTCTTGCCTGGAGAATCCCATGGACAGAAGAGTCTGGTGGGCTACAGTCTATGCAGTCACAAAGAGTCAGACACGACTGGAGTGACCTAGCACACACACATAAGAATTAATTATAAGCCTTCAAAAGTGTGTTTCATGGAATATGATTAATAAGCATTGGATATCATCACTCTTAACAATATCTGCTATTGCTACATCTTCTAAAGCAGTCTAAAATAATGGAATTATGAAGAGTTATATTTGTTTATACATTCACTGCTCTCAGTCAAAATTTGGATTTCCCAGAAGAGGGCATGTCTTCAGTTTATCTCCTTAGCCTCAAACACAGGGACTGAGACATAGAAACTCAACAAAGATGCACCAGTTTTAAAATATGGTAAGTGACAATATTACTGTCTTTGCAGCTGAGACTCTTCTGGCACAATTGTTAGACAATTTCAGGTCCCTTCTTTCATGTGTCAGAACCTAAAGAAACCCATCCATTTTGCTCTGTGCATAGGTTGATCTTCACTTTCTACTATTTGGAGGGTTCTGCCCTGTTGCTTTCCTCTTCTTGTTTTTTTTTTTTTTTTTTCCTGCGAAGTTCAATAAAAAAAAAAAGTAGTACACAGTCTCCCTGAAGTTCTAATTCAGGTGTTAAAAAAGTTAAAAGTGAAAGTCACTCCTTTTTCTTCTATTGTTACTTAAGGTTGATAATCTGGTATGTACATTTCCAAATTCTTCTTTGTAAGCAGAAACATATCTATGCGTATCACATAAAGAGTTTTTAGTCACTTTGTTTCAAGCACCGCATCATGAAACTGAAAGTCGCTCAGTGGTGTCTGACTCTTTACAACCCCATGGACTGTAGCACACCAGGCTCCTCTGTCCATGGGATTCTCTAGGCGAGAATACTGGAGAGGGTTGTCATTCCCTTCTCCAGGCAATCTTCCTGACCCAGGGATTGAACCCAGGTCTCCCTCATTGAAGGCAGATTCTTTACCATCTGAGCCATCAGAGAAGCCCAGTTAAAGCAACCAGCACCTCCTCTGAGCCAGAATTGCTTTTTCCACTTACATTGATAAATAAAATCATGAAAATATGCAATTTGAAGACTATCATCTGTACCTAGGTATTTAGGTTATTTTCTTTTTTAGTTTCATTTTTCAAATTATTATCTATATATTGCTATCTCTTGATTCAGTAAATTTAAATATTATCAACTTGTATCTTACTAAAATAGGTGAGGATTTTAATTCTCATCCTTTTTTTCCTGACATTTCACCAATATACATATTTTGAAATATTGGTTAAATTTCTATTCCATAGTTTTGTTACTAAGACCATGTAAACAACTGTGCTTCATGCTGAGCCAAGTAGTCCCTGGATCACATTGTTTTCCTTGAATAGCTTACCAAGCTCCCTTTCCCTCATTTAATTGTTGCATAATTTTCTTATTGTGTGACTATTTGGCTAAATCTTCCAATATCTGAAATAAGCTCTGTAAAATGTCTCTCGAAAAGAGTTTTCACAGAGTTCAAACCAGCTATGTAATCTACAAGTTCCATTTTTCCTAGAAGTGTCTTCTGGGGTCCTCTTTTCTCTATTCAAGCAAGAATCTGGTTCTGTCGTGTCTGTCACACTGCTGTTCTGGGATTTTCCTTCACCAGTATCCTAGGAATTGTTTTCAAATTTAATATGTTTTAATTTACCTGTACCTAGGTCTTCATGCCTTTTTTCCTGATTTACTGACTTATTACATTGAGACATTTCTTTGAGTAGATTGTTGAGAAAGATTTCAAGAAGGTAATATTTTTGATATTTCACTCTTCCAGAAGTATTTTTATTCTATCCTCACTCTTAGCTGGTAGTTTGAATGAGTATAGAATTCTAGGTAGACATTTATTTTCACTCAGAATTTTGAAAGTATTTGTCCATTACCTTTCAGCTTTCATTGTCATTCACATGACAGTGTTCTTATACAAGATTATTTTTATGTAGATTCCAGATCCTTTATATGGGACAAGGTCTTATGTCCTTTCTGAAAGCTTTTGTATTCTCTTCCCTAATCTAGAATTTTGAAAATGTCCATTGAAATTTTCCAATTACTTGCCCTGGTATGTGCCAATTAAAATTTTATTATGTTTTGAATTTTGTGGGCCCTTTAACCTTAAAGACTTATGGCCTTCAGCTCCAAGATATTTTATTGTGCAATTTATTTGTTAATTTTCCCTATACTAAAATCAAGGCATTTTATTTCTTTGACTTATTAGTTGTGCTTTGGTACTCCATAGACTGATCTTCTAATATGCTCATTTTTTCCTCTCCAACTGATTGTCTAGCTCTGTTTTTTGTTGTTGTTCTATTTTGTGACAAGTTTTTCTCAGTTATTTCTTTCAATTCTTTTACTGGTCTTGGAGAAAATATCTATTTTATTTTTTCTGTAGGAACTAATATTGTCAAAGTTCTTGTTTACTCCTACTGTCTTTTCCATGTTTCACTGATATAGTATCTGTCCTAAGTTGTTGAGATAAAAGCTTTCATTTAAAAATAATCCTGAGTTCTTTCTATTTTTTTTGACTCTTCTCTATTTCATGTTAAAAGTTTTTCTCCAAAGTTTTGTGATCTTTAAGCCCTAAAGAAACAGACACTTATTTTTGAGGCTTTAAGAAGCAGAAACTCCAGTGAGCAGAGCTTAGCAATTAGCAGGTAACCTAAAAGACAGTTAGGCTTCTCTGGTAGCTCAACTGGTAAAGAATCCACCTGCAATATGGGAGACCTGGGTTTGATCCCTGGGTTGGGAAGATCCCCTAGAGAAGGGCATGGCAACCCACTCCAGTATCCTTGCCTGGAGAATCCCCATGGACAGAGAGGCTTGGCGGGCTTGACTGAACGACTAAGCACAGCACAGCAAAAGGACGGTTGGACTTTTTAAAAGGACTTTTTCCAAATTTCAGAATTAATAGGCTTCTTCTTATAAGACAATTTAGGATTTCAGAGAAGGGTATCGATCTCTTGAAATAAGGTGAAGGAGAAGAATCTGAGGTCCTGTCTTTTAGGCTCTGTCCTTTGACTTTATCCTTTTTTTCCATTTTAAATCGTATCTCTCACCCTTTTCTGATTTCTATGTCTTCATGTCAAGAGACTACCTAGTTTACGTTCTTCAGAATGTATGTCTCCATTTTCTTTTGGAGAGAAACAAGGGGTAGACATTTACTGCATAGGATAGGGTGGAAAATGACTCTTTTACAGACTTGCAAACAATTCATATGCTTTGAGCTCAGTCTCTTTGGCACCTCTGTTCCCTGAGGCCTGAGTGGTTTCAGCTTGTTTCCTATTGGTATCCTAGTCTGTTCCTGCTTTTTCTTCTCTGCTTGGTCATTTCCCATTCACCCTTTCAAATTCTGTGGAATCATGTACTATGATCTAAGCTATACACACCCCATTTTCATTGAAGACTAAAGATATCTTCTGCTATCTTTGTAGTTGTAGGGAAGAAAAGGGCAGGAAATTTTTGGTGCCTTTAATTTTGATAACTTCTGGATTTACTATTGACTTGAGATAAAACTTCTCCCATCACATACAGTCTTTATGTCTTAAAAATAGTTCATATGACAATTTTTACTCTCATTCTTCTTGCTGTAATTGAAGTAAGGAAGGGTCATCAGTTTGAGCATTATTGTCATTGAACCTCGATAGCTTTAGTTACTTAATTTCATAACCGATGTTACAAGTCTTTTAGTCGATTTCCTCACTACTTTCTCACGTCTCCTTTGCTGGAAAATAAGAATAAGAAAGTAAATAGTACAAATGTCATAAGTAATGTATTATGACCATGAAGCAATAAAAAAGTAACTAGAAATAAAGCTAAAGCTTTTTTTTCTCCCATTTTGCAACACAAGTTTGCTAAGATGTTCTCTTACTGCAATGTTCTTAATGTATTCTTAATATTTTACACCCTATTAATACTATAAATAAATTAATGGCGTGTTTCACAACTTTAAAAAAAATCATAATACTAAAAGTAGTAGATCTAAGCTTAAAAATTATAAAGCCAAAAAACAATCCTTCCCCCACATGCTCAGTGACAATGATGTTTTGTATATATTCTAGGGTAGCCGCACTACATTAATTTTCAAATGCGTTTTGCTCTAGTGATTCTGTTGTATGACCAATGATTCAGTGAGATTTAAATTCTAATTGTTATTAAAAAGAGAATTTCAGTAAACAAAGGTTAAATAAACAAGATACTCCCTAGTCCCAGCTCCATTACATTTCATGTTACCACTAAGTTGTTCTTATGAATCTTCTAGATAACTTTTTTCTACTCATAATGAATTCCATCCATCTGGAGGCAATCCTGGAGTGTGAGAAGGCATTTTGTGACCTTATCTGCTTGAGACTGTTTATTTCTGGCCTGACCTTCAGTTCTAACCGGGTGAACCTACTATCACTCCCAGTTGACTTACAAAGGTATTTGTCAAAGACACTTTAATATCTAGCCTGAGACACTGAAACTACATGACGGTCAGTGTAAGGCCTTTCTCGGGCTACTGGTGCCTTATTGATAAAGTTGTGCCACTATGAAATTATTGCCAAGCAAAAATCTCCCACCTAGGTTATAACAGAAAGAGCGTGGACTTCAGATTCAGCTTACTGATAGATCCTAATTTTACTTCAGGCTCTGCCACTTTCTGATTAATTTGAGTTTAGAAAAAATAATCTCTCTGAGGTTATGTCCATACTCATGAAAATTCAAAGATTTTAAAAATAAGATAATGTAAGTGTCCAGTACAGGAGGTGCTCAGAAAATTGTAGTGTTTGCTGTTATTTTTAGGTATAGCAGAGAAATTCTGCAGGGGTATTTATGTGACGAATAAAAGGGTATTCAAGGGGACTTCTGGCCTAAATAAACTTTCCAAGGACTCTCTTTAGTGCTGGAAATACTTAAGGATTATAATTTATTATACATCTCAGCAACTGACAAATCAATAAGTGATAATGATACTATATGATAGTCCTATGAGAACTTTAGGAAGTATCTTCAGACACTTCGTGGATAAAGCTGAGATATAAATAAGTCTAACAAAGTATAGCCAACAGTTGTGGAGGCATAATATTCCTTATACAATGCATAACCTATTTGCTTATTGATATATTTAATAAATCATTGTGAACATTAATTTTTCCTAAAAGTTATTGATCTGGATGATTATTTAACAAGACTCTCCAAGGGACTTCCCTGGTGATCCAGTGGTTGGGAGTCTGCCTGCCAGTGCAGGGGACGTAAGTTTGATCCCTGGTTGGGGAGGATCCCACATGCTTCGCAGAGGATGGTCCCCTGTACAGCTAGTGAAGCCACTGAGTTGCAGCTACTAAAGCCAGTGCACCCTGGATCCTGTTCTCCGTAACGAGAGAAGCACCACAATGAGAAGCCCACACACCACAGCTAGAGAGTAGCCCCCACCAGCTGCAACTGGAAAAAGTATATGAGCAGCAGCAGACAAAAATAAATAAGTTAATTAATTTTTTTAAACAACATAACTCTAAATGTCATGAAGGAAAAAGACACAGAAAAGTCTGATTTTCTTGGGAGAAAGTAGGTAGAAAATAAATAAAACATGAAGTATCCATGTCTAGGTGAAACTTCTTGGACAAAACAAGGATATTGTGTCTAGGGAAAGGGAAGATTCAAGTTGTAGGGTTAGAGGGTATATATCAGAATTTGGCTTGGGCCTTCTTTAAACACTGGTGTAGTTTTAAATTGTCATTGGACAACTCTCCCTAGCCAAGTCCACTTTCTCACGACTCACTCTACTTTGGTGTTGTATGGGTCACCTGGAAAGAAATCAACTTTGTAAGGAACATCATTTCTCAGTCCCTGGAAGCGCACTATCAAATTTCTCTCATGAGCCAACTTTCCTATGTCACTTTGTTGGATACATGTTTTAGACCTCTTTGTAGTAAGAAGAGAATGTTTTAATGGATTTTTTGGTCCATCTAGGTTGGTCCTAGAAAGAAACCCTGAGCTCCTAGGAGTGATGACGAAGTGTAGGTGAGATCCGCTTACAGCCACAACAAAGCTTTTTGGAGGACTCTTCTTACTGCGTTATGTTTGCTTGGGTCTTCTTCCCAGAAAGGACTTGAAGGCTCTGGCTTCAGTAGTTCTCACCTTAATCTACAATCAAGTTCTATCGATGCTGCACTGATCAAAATGTTTTTCATTTGTTTCTAAACCTTGATTTCCATCCAAGTGTTTGGATGTCTCAGAACCTTAGTTTGATAGTAACAAATACTATTTGTAGTTTAAGAGAGAGAATGCCTTAATTTGTATAGGCATATACTTAACCTAAGGCTTCTTTTCCAATACATTTTTGGTAAAATCTTTCCCTGAAGAGATTTGAAAAAAACAAAACCATGACATCTCTACATTGTTGTCAAGATAAAAATTTCTCACACTGCTCGTATTGCTTCATATTATAACCAAACCAAATTAATCTTCTTGCTCCTCCAATCTCACTTCAATGACATAGTATGCCTACTTAGTAAGGTTTCTTGTAAGGAATGGCTTGATTAAACATGAAAAGTGTTATAAAGAATTAAACCTGGATAAGACACTTGTTATAACATCTTTAAGTCATGAAATTATGCTTTAGGAAATCAAGTTTCTGGAAAGATGGTTCCCCAAAGGATAAGGTGGGCTTCCTGGGTGGCTTAGATAATAAGAATCTACCTGCAACACAGGAGACCTGGGTTTGATCCCTGGTTTGGAAGACACCCTGGAGAAGGGAATGGCTACCCACTCCATAATTCTTGCTAGGATAATTCCACGGACAGAGGAGCCTGGCGGGCTACAGTCCTTGGGGTTGTAAAGAGTTGGACATGACTGAACAACTAACACACAAACACACATACACACAAAGGATAAGGAAGGTTGTACTAGTATATATAATAGAAAAGAGCGTGCTAGGCACAAAAATTTTATCAAGAAAGGGACAATTAGGAATATAGCTTCTTTGGTCTTATGTTCTTAGATTGTCTTACCTTTTAAAATAAATACTGTACTTTGGAGGTATGTGTATGTGTGTGTGTTTCAAAATTATCCACTGATTATCTGGAATGATAAAGACTTATGTGCCTCTCACTACTACGATTTGAAGGTAGTTTGGAATTAAAATACTCATAGCTACTCTAAATTCAGAGTTCCAGAGACCACCACTGACTCCCTATTGGCGCCTCTGAGGCATTATTGTAGAGAGAATCAATTAAGTCTTGGAGAGATGGAGGGGCTGGCAAGATAGCTCCTAGGCTAAAAACAACCTCTTTGTATGGAGGTTGCTGTTGTTGCAGTTCAGTTGCTAAGGTATGTCTGACTCTTGTGACCCCATGGACTGTAGCCTGCCAGGATCCTCTGTCCATGGCATTTCCCAGGCAAGAATACTGGAGTGAGTTGCCACTTCCTTCTCCAGGGAATATTCCCAACCCAGGAATCGAATCTTTGTCTCCTGGTTGGGAGGCAGATTCTTTACCACTGCGCCCTGTGGGAAGCCAGGATAGATGTGAGCTTTCCCTAAAGATGGGTGGAAAATCACAGAGTAGATATTAGGGGAAAAAAAGAAGCAGTTCCACAGATTAGGAAGTGCATTTCTGTAGTTCTTTTTTGGGTCACAGGGAAGAGGAAAGTCATGTTACTCCTAAGATTTCAAATATTTTGTTCTTTCACATTTCAAAGCTTGGCATGTGGCAGAATATCTATCTTAGAGCAAGATAATTTTTAAAGGGAAGCATAAAATTGTTTATTAGATTTATGTGCATGTCTTCAGAAGGTGCATAAATGGATTATAAAACATATTGCAACAGACTTTTGAAAATAATTAGGTCTGGAGGATATAATTATGGCAGGCTTATATAAGTTTTATTTTATACTTTATGTTTGATACTGTTAGAAATTTGGGTACTAAGAATGCACGTACTGTTTTTGTCATTTAACCAGAGTACAGATTCAAGTTAATTCTAACTTCCAAATGTCATAGAACAATTGGCTGATTATCAAATATAGAAAATGAGAGAAAATCTTGCCATAAAGTGGTCTGAGCTTATCTTGAGTGTTTTATTTTCACTGAATCCTGGGTTCCACAATTTATGGGTGAGGTAAACACTTAAAAAGAGAGTTTAAATTAACAGTAAACTATGGGAACCAGTGTTGCACCTAGGGATTGCATTCAACTTGAAAAGTGCATGCTGAGGGATTTCCCTGGTGGTCCAGTGGTTAGGACTCCATACTTACACTGCAGGGGCACAGATTTGATACCTGGTCAGGGAAATAAGACTCCACAAGCAGCCCAGCACAGCCCCCCGCCAAAACCCCCCAAAATTAGAAAGGAAATGAATGCTAAAACCTGAAGAGAGTGGAGCATTGATCCCACAAGCTGCTCAGCACTGTTAAAGAAACCAACCACTCCTCCCCCCAAAACTGGAATATCTAAGGATGCTAGTTTTTTCTCCCCATTTCTACACTGTGTCAAGAATTGTATTTGTTTGTACAAAGGTTTTATCTTTAAATTAAGCCAATGTATTGGAAGCCAGTAGGACTCTTTTGTTAGGGTCTAATATTAAGTGCTTGCACAATGCCAGGTGCTGTTCTAAGTGCTGGACCCAGGTGGGAACATCTCATCCTTGCAACACTGTATGATGAAGACACTGTCTTCTTCTCTGTTTTTCATCTGTGGAAACTGAATCATGGAGAATTTGGACAACAAGTTCAAGGTCATAAAGTTGGTAAATGGTATGAGTCAGGATTTGAACCCAAATAGTGTGTGCCCATAACCGCTATTTACATTGTTTACCAAGTCTTTGAGGATACCTTTGAATTTTGATTTTTAATGTATGATGCTTAAGTATATCAAAACTATTTAATCATTTTAAAAAATAATAAAATACTAATCAATTTCAGATACAGTTGAAGCCATGTGTACACATCTTTCTAATCTAATTCCCTTCACTTATCAAATATGAAGATTTTGCTATATTTTCTTTAGGACTTTCAAGGAAATAAAAACAATTATAAAATGAGTTGAAGGCTTCTCTCTACCTCCCTCCATTTTATTCCTTTATTCCTTTTCTAGAGATAATCAATATTTTGGATAAAAACCAAAAACTTAACACCTAGCCAATAGTTATTCCAAGACAAGGGCTTAGAAAATGTTTATTAAGTGAATGAATTATTGAATTAATATACAAATAATTGATGAGTTGTGATTTATACACACATGAATATTTGCACTCTTTATTTGCTTAAAATGGTGTTAAAACAACACAGGGCATTGCAGAGCAAAAATTTTCCTAACTTTTTTCACTAATATTTTTCTAACTGAGTTATCAAGGGTTATTCTGGTTAGATGGTGGGATGGATAATTTGTTGTTTAATCCCCCCAGGTAATCCCACTAGTCTCCTCTTCTGAACCAATTTTAAGTCTTTATTGAATTTGTTACAGTATTGTTTTTGTTTTGTTTTGTTTTTGGCCATGAGACATGTAAGATCTTAGCTACCCAACTAAGGATTGAACTCACACCCCCTGCATTGGAAAAGGAAGATTAAACTACTGAACCACTAGGGAAGTCCCCGTCTCTTCTTAACAGCTTCTATTTTCTGTAAGAGCATCCATGAGATTCCAGATAAACTAACTCTACTTCCAGGTCCAAGAGTGAAGTATGCGACCCAGGCCGAGGAATCAGTTTATTTGATTGACTACAGAGATTGCTTTGGAGTGATGGGGAGCGGGGAGGGACATATGCTAATGAGACTGAATCTCTGGACAATCTGTTAGACTGTTGACACAAAGGATACTCATGGAACAGATGGTTCTAGTATGTGTATGAAGACACCAAAACTGATGCAGCTGTCTTTTGCTGCTATGCTGAAAGACAATCTGAGGAGGAAGTCAATGCATAGATTGGGGGAAATAAAAGGAAGCTCAGAAAAATTAAATCAGAGCCCTAATAGCAACATGAACATCTGAATCAACTTATACCTGAACTAATCTATGCTGGATATACTCATTATGTGAACCAATAAATTGTCTATTATTGAGAATATCTTAAATTATTATTATAAAATATCTATTATTATAAAATTATCTAATTGTGATTATAAAATATATCTCATAAATCATTCAAAGGATAATTTAACTATTGCTTATAGTCCAAACTTAACCAACATACTTAACACTTTGCCCTGTTTGCCTCCAAATTTTTTTTAACTTTTTATTTTATATTGGGGTATAGACAATTAACAATGTTGTGATAGTTTCAAGAGAACAGCAAAGGGACTCAGCCATACATAGGCATGTATCCATTCTCCTCCAAACTCCCCTCCCATTCAGGCTTCCTCATAACATTGTGTCTCAGAATTTTTGAAGAAATAATAGCAATAAGAATCAATTTCAGACAACATGAAAGTCAGATGTACATACCATTTCAATTTAATTCCCTTCATTTATCAAATGTTAGTATTTGCTATATTTTCTTTAAAACTTTCAAAGAAATAAAAACAATGCCAGGATTAGTTGAAAGCTTCGGTCTACCCCTCCTCATCCCATGTCCTTAATCCTTTACTAGGGATAACCAATATGCTGAAATGTGTGTCTTTCCCATCCTGTTAAAAGTTTTAGTAACTTTGTTGCATATGCCATCATGGTAATAATAATCTATACTTTATCATTTTTAAACTGCAGAAATGATATATGATGGTGTCAGAAATGTTGAGAGATAATGGAAACAATACAGCACAGCAAGAGGCCCTGTAGGAAAAAGTTGGAATAGAATGCATGTGGGGATAAATGCTGATTACATTTACTTTCTTACTTTTTATGACCTAGGAAAAGTTACTTATATTGTTTGAGCATCAATTTCCTCATCTGGAAAATGGGTATTAAAAAACACAGTTCCCAGGGTTATTTTTAAGGAGTAGGAAAAACATATTGCATGAAAAGTGTGTTGGCTAGCATTTTGAATAGCACATTAATGTTAATATTTGAATTTGTATTAATGGAAAGAAAGACCAAGAGGATGCAGATATCAGGGTAGTGGCATTTGCTAATGAAAAATCCCACAGGAGAGTTGTTTTTCATGAGGGTGAAGCATTCCTCCAGCTAAGCTCATGCTATGTTGGGTAATAAATGTTACGTACATCTTCTGAAGTACATCTTCACTTTTTGACTTTCCTAAAAACTACTGCTATCATAATTCCTTCCTTTGCTAACTCTAAGGAAAACCTACCATGGATGAAAGCAAAGAACATGCCTATATTTCTGTCATCTTCGACTGAAGAGTCTGCAGTTTTTCTATGCCTCTCAATTTTTATTTCTTGCCACACAAGGATGATACTTCAGTAAAACGAGTGAAACAATAGTAATGCAAGAAGGAGTAGAATTGAATAAGTATATTGCTAGTTACTAAGATTTCCAGAACTTTTTTGAAGATTTTTTTAATTTAAATATACTCTAGTTGTCCTTTTACAAGAAGTCTCTTACAGAAAGTTTGCAAAGGGACTCTCTGTCACTGATCATATGTTCTGATATTTTTGAAGATCCATGAATAAATCTACAGAACTTTCTGCTAATATTTACTGACTCCCTAACTTATGTATTCAACAAACTTTTGACTCCTGTGAGTTCCTGGGGATTTCCCTAGTGGCTCAGACAGAAAGGATCTGTCTGCAATGCAGGAGACCTGGGCTTGATCCCTGGGTCAGGAAGATCCAGGAGAAGGGAATGGCTACCCACTCCAGTATTATTGCCTGGAGAATTCCATGGACAGAGGAGCATGAGCTCCTGGATATGAAAGACCTTGCAGTTTGAGATACCTACACTGACTTTGAGATAAATGAATTTAAAGTTTCTCCTAATGCTTGGAACATAGAAGGACTTTATCATATCATTGTTAAATGAGTAGATGATTTGCTAAGAGTTGGCAAAAAGAAAGTAAATGGGTCTGTCTCATAATTTTCTGGGGAGCTATGCTGGAAATTTACATGGATATCCAGCAAAGTATTTTCAAAAGATGTATAACTGTAACTTGCATTCATTTATCTCTTTTCAGTTCATGAAGTCATTAGATGTTTCTTTTTCCCTTGGATCTGGCTGATCATTTGATACTTTATCATGGATACAAGTCTTAGAAGCATAAAGCATTTATAAAATAAGTTATAAAAAAATCTCAACACGGATGGTACATGGTGGATGTGAAGGGTCTTGGGTTTTGGGCTTGGTTCCTTACCTGATTTCCTATGTGACTTTCACTAAGTCCTTTCTCCTCTGAGGGTGTCAGATATCTGATCAGAGAATGACGAAATGAGATTAAATCAGTTTTAAAGGTTTTTTCTAGTGCTAGACTTTTAAGTGACATTGAAGTTCAAAGAATATTGGAAAAGGCACTGCGGTACTGATGGAAAAGCCAGGCAGGAATGGCTCAGATTCTAGCTGCTTTGCCAGCTCTGTGACTGTGAGCCAGTTGCTTAGAGAAACAAGGTGATGTAGTGGGGAGGAGCATAGGCTTCAGCTCAGTGCAGATCTCAGTTTTGCCATTGAGTAACCCTGTGGTTTGGGACAAGTTAGTTAATGTCTTTCCACTTCCTTTCCTCATATTTAACGTACACTTAAACCATAGGCTGAGAGTAAAGATGAAATAAATGAGCGTTTGGAAAGCATAACAACATGTGAATATATATTCATATACATGAATGTACACACATATAAATGTATCTGTGGTTCCCAGGTGGAGCAATAGTCAAGAATCCACCTGCGAAGGTAGGAGACACAAGAGATGTGAAGTCAATCCCTGGATTGGGAAGATTCCCTGGGTAGGAAAAGGTAACCCACTCCAGTATTCTTGCCTGGAAAATTTGATGGACAGAGGAGTGTGGTGGGCTACAGTCCATGGGGTCACAAAGACTCAGACATGACTGAGAGACTGAGCATGCATACACGTGTATCTCTATGAGCATGCATACATATATATATATATATATGTTTTAAGAGCTATCAATTATACTCTATATTTGCATGTATGCTAAATCACTTTAGTAGTGTCTGACTCTTTGTGACCCTATGGACTTAAACCCCACCAGGATTCTCTGTCCATGGGATTCTCTAGGCAAAAATATTGGGTTGGATTGCCATGCCTTTCTCCAGGGGATATTTCCAACCCAGAGATTGAACACATGTCTCTTAAGTCTCCGGCATTGGAAAACAGGTACTTTACCACTAGCGCCACCTGGGAAGCCCAACTCTCTCTATATGCATATATATATATATGCATATGTGTATCTATCTATATATATATACATACACATATACATGGACTTCCCTAGTAGCTCAGCTGGTAAAGAATCCACCTGCAATGCAGGAGACCCTGCCTTGAATCCTGGGTTGGGAAGTTCCCCTGGAGAAGGGATAGGCTACCCACTTCAATATTCTTGGGTTTCCCTGGTGGCTCGTCATGTAAAGAATTTGTCTATAGTACAGGAAACCTGGATTGGATCCCTGGGTTGGGAAGAGTCCCTGGAGTGGCAACACACTCCAGTATTCTTGCCTGGATACTCCCCATGGATACAGGAGCCTGGCAGTCTGCAGTCCATGGGGTTGCAAAGAGTAGGACATGACTGAGTGACCAAGTACAGCACAGCATACCACACGTATACACACGCACATGTACATGCATAGTATAACTGCTAGCTTTTAAATATATGTACATGTATTTTTCTATATATATATCTTTTAATAAACTGATACATGTGTATGTATATGTATGTTTGGGCTTCCCAGATGGCTCAGTGGTGAGTTTGGGTAAACTCCAGGAGTTAGTTATGGACAGGGATGCCTGGCATGCTGCAGTCCATGGGATTGCAAAGAGTCAGACATAACTGAGCGACTGAACTGAACTGAAAGAATCCTCCTGCCAAGCTAGAAATGTGAGTTCAATCCCTGGTCTGGGAAGATCCCTTGGAAAAGGAAATGGCAACCCACGCCAATATTCTTGCCTGGGAAATCTCATGATCAAGGAGCTTGGCAGGCTACAACTCATGGAGTCACAAAGAGTCAGACGTGACTGATCAACTACACAAAAACAACTATCTATCTATCTATCTATCTAGTATAACTAATCGTTTTTATCAGTACCTCTAGGCCCCATAGTTTGCCATATGTACAGTTAGGATAATAATGCATACATTGTCAGTTCCATCAACTTGCTGAGAGTTAAACACATGTTAGACAAGAGCCTGGGTATTTTACAGGTCTTTTTTTTTTTTTTTTTTTGAGTTATTGATGCAATTCAGAAGGACAGAGTTATGACTGGAGCTGAACTGTGGTGGATTGTTAAGATTCAAAATGTCATTCTCACTAAATATCTAGCATATTATTTATGAAAGCAAACTGTAAGTGACAGGCATTGTTCTAGGACAGAGATAAATATGAAAGACCACTCTTTGTTTAGCATATATTATAAAAAAAGACTTAGCCAATATAAAAATACATAGCTTTGGTAGCAAAACTTTCTGTAACGTATATGAAACAATTCTAGGGAACCATGACTGATGGGAAAGGAAATGGAATGAGATTTAGAAAACTATTAAAGGTAAAATGTACAGACATCAAAGATTCTGTTGAGTCTTTCAGTTCAGTCACTTAGTCGTGTCCAACTCTTTGTGACTCCATGGACTGCCGCATGTCAGGCTTCACTGTCCATCACCAACTCCCGGAGCTTGCTCAAACTTATGTCCATCAGTCGGTGATGCCATCTAACCATCTCATCCTCTGTCGTCTCCTTCTCCTCCTGCCTTCAATCTCCCCCAGAGTCAGTCTTTTTCAATGAGTCAGCTCTTCGCATCAGGTGGCCAAATTATTGGAGTTTCAGCTTCAACATCAGTCCTTCCAATGAATATTCAGGACTGATTTCCTTTAGGATTGACTGATTTGATCTCCTTGTAGTCCACAGGACTCTCAAGAGTCTTCTCCAACACCGCAGTTCAAAAGCATCAGTTCTTCAGTACTCTGCTTTCTTTATAGGAGAAGGCAATAGCACCCCACTCCAGTACTCTTGCCTGGAAGATCCCATGGACAGAGGAGCCTGGTGGGCTGCAGTCCATGGGGTCATGAAGAGTCGGACACGACTGAGCGACTTCACTTTCACTTTGCATTGGAGAAGGAAATAGCAACCCACTCCAGTGTTCTTGCCTGGAGAATCCCAGGGACAGCAGAGCCTGGTGGGCTGCAGTCTATAGGGTCGCACAGAGTTGGACACAACTGAAGTGACTTAGCAGCAACAGCAGCTTTCTTTATAGTCCAACTCTCATATCCATACACGACTACTGGAGTCTTTATTAAGGGGAAATTGTTCTTAGTACATTAGTACAAAGATGAATAATACATTTCCCTTTGACATAATATTTTATAACCATTTTTCTTCTATTTAACCTGAATCTTAAATGTCTATGGTTTCCTTCCTTTACAAGTTGGTTCTGTTTCAGTTTTTCTGACAAGTGGATGATCCCCAAATGTAATGAACACACACTGGATTGTGTTTACACTGTGTCAGACAAGTGAGGTGTTTGACAATTTTAATTTTAATTCAGGAATTACTTTTACGGTTATATAGGCAGAGTCTTCCAGGTGAAACTAGTGGTAAAGAACCCGCCTGACAAGACAGGAGATGTAAGAGATGTGAGTTTGATTCCCTGGGTCAGGAACATCCCCTGGAGGAGGGCATGGCAACCCACTCCAGCATTTTTGCCCAGAGAATCCCTTGGATAGAGAAATCTGGTGGGTTATACAGTCCATGGGATTGCACAGAGTTGGACTCAGCTGAAGTGACTTAGCACATATAGATGCCTCTAGCACATATAGATGTGTGACTTAGCGCATATAGATGACGTAGCACATATAGATGCTCTTGTAGTTTTAAGCTTCCTGCTGGAATTTGGAAGGAAGTTTTAGGTATGGTACTTGGTTCAAGAGTTTGGGTGGGTCTCCATCTTTCCATCCATCCATCTTTGACAATGTGAGCATGAACACAGGAAAGTCATGTGAACTTGGGAGGGGACATCAAACAGTTGGGAAAGAGGCCAGGAGGACAGCTTTGGTGCTGTATCTATCCCACCTTGCTCTTCAAGCAGTTTTAACTGGGTGCACATAGACCCCATGATGACACATTGTCAGGGTATAAATAATGTGCAGGAAACCAAGGGGCATTCAAACCCAAAAAGCTATGGAACATCTAATATGAATTTTGCATTTTCTTTTTTAAAAAATATTTTATTTTTTTATTGAAGGATAATTGCTTTACAGAATTTTGTTGTTTTCTGTCAAACCTCAACATGAATTAGCCGTAGGTATACATATATCCCTTTTGAACCTGGTTCTCACCTTCCACCCAAATCCACCCCAGTAGATTGATATAGAGCCCCTACTTGAGTTTTCTGAGCCATACAGCAAATAAATTGGCTATCTCTTTTACATATGGTAAAGTAAATGTCTATGTTACTTTTTCCATACATCTCACCCTCTCCTCCCCTCTCCACATGCCTATAAGTCTGTTCTCTATGTCTGTTTCTCCATTGCTTCCCTGTAAATAAATTCTTCAGTACCATATTTCTAGGTTCAGTATATATGCATTAGAATATGATGTTTATCTTTCTCTTTCTGACTCACTTCACTTTGTATAATAGGTTCTAGGTTCATCCACCTCATCAGAACTGACTCAAATGCATCCCTTTTTATGGCTGAGTAATATTCCATTGTGTATATGTAGCACAACTTTTTAAAAAATTATTTATTTATTTTTTTAATTGGAGGGTAGTTACTTTACAATATTGTAGTGATTTTTACCATACATTGACATGAATCAGCTGTGGGTGTACATGTGTTCCCCATCCTGAATCCCCTTCTTTCCTCCCTCCATATCCTATCCCTCAGGGTCATCCCAGTGCACTGGCCCTGAGTGCCCTGTCCCATGCATACCTGGACTGGTGACCTATTTCACATATGGTAATATACATGTTTCAAAGCTATTCTCTCAAATCATCCCACCCTCACCTTCCACAGACTCCAAAACTCTGTTCTTTGTATCTGTGTCTCTTTGACTGTCTCGCATAAAGGGTCATCATTATCCTCTTTCTAAATTCCATATATATGTGTTAATATACTGTATTGGTGTTTTTCTTTTTGACTTACTTTACTCTATATAATAGGCTCCAGTTTCATCCACCTCATTAGAACTGATTCAAATGCATTCTTTTTAATAGCTGAGTAATATCCCATTGTGTATATGTAATACATCTTTCTTATTCATTCGTCTGATGATGGACATCTAGGTTACTTCCATGTCCTAGCTATTGTAAACAGTGCTGAGATGAACATTTGGGTACACGTGTCTCTTTCAATTCTGGTTTGTTCGGTGTGTATGCCCAGCAGTGGGATTGCTGGGTCATATGACAATTTTATTACCAGTTTTTTAAGGAATCTCCACACTGTTCTCCATAGGGGCTGTTCTAGTTTGCATTCCCACCAACAGTGTAAGACAATTCTCTTTTCTCTGCACCCTCTCCAGCATTTATTGTTTCTAGACTTTTTGATAGCAGCCATTCTGACTGGCGTGAAGTGGCACCTCATTGTGGTTTTGATTTGCATTTCTCTGATAATGAGTGATGTTGAGCATCTTTTCATGTGTTTGTTAGCCATCTGTATGTCTTCTTTGGAGAAATGTTTGTTTAGTTATTTGGCCCGTATTTTGATGGGGTATTTTATTTTTATGGAATTGAGATGCATGAGCTGCTTGTTTATTTTTGAGAGTAATTCTTTGTTAGTTGCTTCATTTACTATTATTTTCTCCCATTCCAAAGGCTATCTTTTCACCTAGCTTATAGTCTCCTTTGTTGTTCAAAAGCTTTTAAGTTTAATTCGGTTCCATTTGTTTATTTTTGCTGTTATTTCCATTACTCTGTTTCCTATGTTTTCCTCTAGGAGCGTTAAAGTTTTTGGTCTTTTTTTTTTTTTTTTTTTTTTT
>ML661883.1:15617744-15708987 GCA_007570785.1 Antilocapra americana | reverse complement strand
TATATGTGTTAATATACTGTATTGTTGTTTTTGCTTCTGGCTTACTTCACTCTGGATAATGGGCTCCAGTTTCGTCCATCTGAGTAGAATTGCTTCAAATGAATTTTTAATGCTGAGTAATATTCCATTGTGTATATGTACCACAGCTTTCTTATCCATTCATCAGTTGATGGGCATCTAGGTTGTTTCCACTGGGCATATACACCGAGGAAACCAGAACTGAAAGAGCCACGTGTACCCCAATGTTCATCGCTGCATTGTTTACAATAGCTAAGTTTTTGGTCTTACATTTAATCCATTTTGAGTTTATTTTTGTGTATGGTGTTAGAAAGTGTTCTAGTTTCTTTCTTTTACAAGTGGTTGACCAGTTTTTCCAGCACCACTTGTTAAAGAGATTGTCTTTTCTCCGTTGTATATTTGCTCCTCCTTTGTCAAAGATAAGGTGTCCATAGGTGCATGGATTTCTCTCTGGACTTTCTATTTTGTTCCATTGATATATATTTCTGTCTTTGTGCCAGTACCATACTGTTGATGACTGTGGCTTTTTAGTATAGCCTGAAGTCAGGCTGGTTGATTCCTTCAGTTTCGTTCTTCTTTCTCAAGGTTGCTTTGACTATTCAAGTTTTTTTGTATTTCCATACAAATTGTGAAATTATTTGTTCTAGTTCTCTGAAAAAGACCTCTGGTAGCTTGATAGGGATTGCATTGAATCTGTAGATTTCTTTGGGTTGTATACTGATTTTCACTCTATTGATTCTTCCAATCCATGAACATGGTATATTTCTCCATCTATTTGTGTCCTCTTTGATTTCTTTCATCAGTGTTTTATAGTTTTCTATATATAGGTCTTTTGTTTCTTTAGGTAGATTTATTCCTAACTATTTTATTCTTTTCATCACAATGGTGAATGGAATTATTTCCTTAATTTCCCTTTCTCTTTTCTCATTGTTAGTATATAAGACTTTGCAAGGAACTTCTATGTGTTAATTTTATATCCTGCAACTTGACTATATTCATTGATTAGCTCTAGTAATTTTATGGTAGTGCCTTTAGGGTTTTCTATGTAGAGGATCATGTTATCTGCAAACAGTGAGAGTTTTACTTCTTCTTTTCCAATCTGGATTCTTTTAAATTCTTTTTCTCTTCTGATTGCTGTGGCTAAAACCCAAAACTATGTTGAATAGTAGTGGTGAGAGTGGGCACCCTTGTCTTGTTCCTGACTTCAAGGGAAATGCTTTCAGTTTTTCACCATTGAAGATAATGTTTGCTGTGGGTTTATCCTTCTATGCCTGATTTCTGGAGGGCTTTTATCATAAATGGATGTTGAATTTTGTCAAAGGCTTCCTCTGCATCTATTGAGGTAATCATATGGTTTTTATCTTTAAGTTTGTTAATGTGGTGTATCACATTGATTGATTTGCAAATATTGAAAAATCCTTGCATCCCTGGGATAAAGCCCACTTGGTCATGATGTATGATCTTTGCAACATATCATTGGATTGTGTTTGCTAGAATATTTTTGAGAATTTTTGCATCTATGTTCATCAGTGATGTTGGCCTGTAGCTTTCTTTTTTGTGGCATCTTTGTTTGGTTTTGGTATTAGGGAGATGGTGGCCTTATAGAATGAGTTTGGCAGTTTACCTTCCTCTGCTATTTTCTGGAATAGTTTGAGTAGGATAGAAAGAAGAAGACAAAAAGAAAGGGCATGAGAAAATAGTTGAGGAGATAATAGTTGAAAACTTCCATGAAATGGGGAAGGAAATAGGCACCCAATTCCAAGAAACTCAGAAAGTCCCAAAGAGGATAAACCCAAGGAGAAACACCCCAGGACATATATTAATCATAGTAATGAAGATCAAACACAAAGAACAAATATTAAAAGTAACAAGGGAAAAGCAACAAATAACCCACAAGGGGATTCCCATAAGGACAGCAGCTGATCTCTCAACAGAAACTCTTCAAGCCAGAAGGAAAAGGCAGGACATACTTACAGCGATGAAAGAGAAAAACCTACAACCTAGGTCACTGTACTCAGCAAGGATCTCATTCAATATGAAGGAGAAATCAAAATCTTTACAGACAAGCAAAAGCTGAGAGAATTCAGCACCACCAAACCAGCTCCTCAACAA
Organism: Antilocapra americana; assembly: GCA_007570785.1. Taxonomy (NCBI): domain Eukaryota; kingdom Metazoa; phylum Chordata; class Mammalia; order Artiodactyla; family Antilocapridae; genus Antilocapra; species Antilocapra americana. Next base: position 15,706,857 of record ML661883.1, on the reverse strand, counting down.
ATGCTAAAGGAGCTTCTCTAGATAGGACACGCAGAAAAGGTTTATAAACGTGAATTCAAAACAACAAAGTAAATGGCAACGGAATCATACTTACCAATAATTACCTTAAATGTAAATGGGTTGAATGCCCCAACCAAAAGACAAAGACTGGCTGAATGTATACAAAAACAAGACCCCTATATATGCTGTCTACAAGAGACCCACCTCAAAACAAGGGCCACATATAGACTGAAAGTGAAGGGCTGGGAAAAGATATTTCACACAAATGGAGACCAAAAGAAAGCAGGAGTAGCAATACTCCTATCAGATAAAATAGACTCTGAAATAAAGGCCATGAAAGGAGACAAAGAAGGACACTACATCATGATCAAAGGATCAATTCAAGAATAAGATATAACAATTATAAATATATATGTACCCAACACAGGAGCACTGCATTATGTAAGGCAAATGCTAACAAGTATGAAAGGGGAAATTAACAATAACACAATAATAGTGGGAGACTTTAATACCCCACTCACACCTATGGATAGATAAACTAAACAGGAAATTAGCAAGGGAACACAAACTTTAAATGATGCAATGGACCAGTTAGACCTAATTGATATCTATAGGACATTGCATCCCAAAACAACGAATTTCACCTTTTTCTCAAGTGCACACTGAACATATTCCAGGATAGATCACATCCTGGTCCATCAATCTAGCCTTGGTAAATTCAAAAAAATCGAAATCATTTCAAGCATCTTTGCTGATCACAATGCAGATTATATGTCAACTACAGGAAAGTGAAAGTGAAAGTTGCTCAATCATGTCCGACTCTTTGCAACTGTAAAGTCCATGGAATTCTCCAGGCCAGAATACTGGAGTGGGTAACCTTTCCCTTCTCCAGGGATCTTCCCAACCCAGGGATCAAACCCAGGTCTCCCACATTGCAGGCAGATTCTTTACGAGCTGAGCCACAAGGAAAGCCCACAAGGGAAGTAGATGTCAACTACAGTAAAAAAAAAAAAAAACTATTAAAAATACAAACATATGGAGGCTAAACAACACACTTCTGAATAACCAACATATCACAGAAGAAACCAAAAAAGAAATCACAATAGGCATAGAAATGAATGAAAATGAAAACACGACAACCCAGAGCTTATGGGACTCAGTAAATCAGTGCTAAGGGGAAGATTCATAGCAATACAAGCTTACCTCAAGAAACAAGAGAAAAAAAAAAAAAGAAAAGAAAAGAAACAAGAGAAAAATCGAATAAATAACCTAACTTTACACCTAAAGCAACTAGGAAAAGAAGAAATGAAGAACCCCAGGGTTAGTAGATGGACAGAAATCATAAAAATTAGGGCAAAAATAAATGAAAAAGAAGGAAAGGAGACTATAGGAAAAATCAACAAAACTAGAAGCTGGTTCTTTGAGAAGATACATAAAATAGATGAACCATTAACCAGACTCATAAAAAAAAGGGGGGAGTGGGGAGAAGAATCAAATCAACAAAATTAGAAATGAAAATGGAGAAATCACAACAGGCAACACAGAAATACAAAGGATCATAAGAGACTACTATCAGCAGCTATATACCAATAAAATGGACAACTTGGAAGAAATGGACAAATTCTTAGAAAAGTATAACCTTCCAAAACTGAACTAGGAAGAAATAGAAAATCTTAACAGACCCATCACAAGCACAGAAATTGAAAATGTAATAAAAAATCTTCCAACAAAAAAAAGCCCAGGACAAGATGGCATCACAGGTGAATTCTACCAAAAATTAGAGAAGAACTAATACCTATCCTGCATTTTCTTTTAAATCTTTAAGACTGGGGATAATAGGAAGAGGAAAATAAAGCTATTTTAAGTCCTTTGCTACAGGGGAAATAGAGAGCGGAACAGCAATCTCTCTCTAAGGAAGAATTAATGGGAACTAATTCTCAGATTTCCTGAGGATCTCTATGTTCTAGATATTATGCACTGTGACAAGCATTATCTAAAAGTACAGCTGAGGGACTTTCCTGGTGGTCCAGTGATTAAGACTGCCTTCCAATACAAGCAGTGTGGATTCGGTCCCTGGTTGGGAAGCTAAGATTCCACATCCCTCAGGGCCAAAAATAAAATAAAATAAAGGTACAATCGAACAACCATACTACCTAAATTTGAACAACAGTTTCAGTGTACAGAGATCATTCATACTTGTTCATTGATGTCATCCCAACAGATCTGTTTTGTGTGTATACAGTGGTTCAGATGTATGAGTTTTGGATTAGAATCAGTGGATTCAAATTCTAATTTCACTACTTTCTTGGTACATGACTTTGATGAGTATCTTTCTCTTTGTGCCACGTTGTTCTTATTTGGAAAACAAGAATGAAGATTATATTGACTATCTGTGAAGATTAAGTATTGTAATAATTGTAAAGCACTAAACATAGGACAGTGGCTCACACATACCAAGAATGCAATATGTGGTAGCTGGTGTTATTGTTCTAATCCTACAATCCTAAGAAGGAGGCTTTGGAAAATTTAGTGTCTTATCCAACAATATGCAGATAACAAGTGTTTAACTTTGTCCTCTTATTTTTGGGATAGGCATTGCATTTAATGTCCTATAATTATATGGAGGAAGAAGATGTCAGACATATTGCCTGCTCTTAAGAAATGTTCCTGGTCTTTCCTTTCTTGAGGGTAAAAGGAGACTCATGTCATAAGAAACTATAGAAAAATAAGTATTGGATTATATCTTACTTAGCATTTATTAGTCATACCCAAGATGATCAGAAAGTGTTCACTGAATACATTCAAAGTATTTGAAAGTTTTTTATTAATCAACTCTTCAGAAAGGTTATATTAAATGATGAATAAAATAGTATTAATTGATATAAAGCTTTAATTTGGGAAACTAGCAAATTCTCAAAATAAATCCCATTATAATGAGATTAATAAAAATAATACATTCATTATTTTTGAAAATTGAAAGTCCCTTGACTATATCAAAGGAGAAGCTAATCTGAGGTGGAGAATTAGGCATAGGAGCAATGAAAACAGGTCAACAGAAACTTTCTCTTTATTTGAGTCTGTTTCACTCTCCATCATAATTCAATGATTTCCATGAATCATTGATTCAATGATTTCAATGAATTTATCTCAAAGGATAAATTTCAATGTGCTTAAAAGGGACTGAAAGGCTTTCCAAAAGCTGAGTGTGCCTTCCTCCTCCCCCATCTATCTCCCACTACTTCTGCTCTGTATTTGAGAAATGCCATCTACTCAGTCCCACACTGTATGAATCTACACATGAGTCACCTCTCACACTTTTTCCACTGCCCGTGACCCTTGACATCAAATCTTTCCAGACTAAATCTTACTCATCCTTTGAATCTCGACTGAGGATCATCACTTGCTGACAGGGTTGAAAGTCTGTTCTCACTCACGTGACCTCTTTATCATGGCTCTTATATCACCATGCAAATGCTCTGTGTGTTGCATGTGTATTTCCCTCTCTCACTTCCCAAATTTGGGTTTCTTAAGGATCTTTTCTGGCAATTTGTCCTTACTTCCCCTTCCAGGTAAGTTTATGCCCACATTTCTCTGTAAACACAGCAGATTTCTGGGGCAGTAAGAGGAGTGCCATGCTGCACAGCTCAGTCATGCCTGACTCTGTGTGACCCCATGGACTGTAGCCCCGCAGCAACCTCTGTCCATGGGATTCTCCAGGCAAGAATACTGGAGTGGGTTGCCATTCTCTTCTCTAGGAGATCTTCCTGCCCAGGGATCAAACCAAGGTATACAGCATTGCAGGCGGATTCCACGTTGCAGGCCACCAGGCAAGCCCAATAAGAGGAGTAATTCCCCATGAATCCTAATTCCCACTATTACTGGTAGTAGTAGTACTCCTTCCTCTTCCCACCTCCTATGCCCCAACCCCTTTGTTATTCTTTATTTGCTAAGTCGTGTTGGATTCTTTTGTGACCCTATGGACTGTAGCCTGCCAGGCTCCTCTGTCCATGGGATTTCCCAGGTAAGCGTACTTGAGTGGATTGCCATTTCCTTCCCCGGGAGATCTTCCTCACCTCTTACCTGAATACAAATGTGCATCATGGAAGATGAGATTTTAGTGCCAGATTGAAAGATGCTTTTTTTCTCTATATCGTTCAAAATTACGTTCTTGTCTTTATTACTGGCAGAAATTTTCCAGAATCCTCAGATCATAAGGGCATCATTTAATGAAGTAAACAAGCATCTTACTCCCCCACTTTTAGCTCAGGTTGCCAATATGCAAACTTTCTAGGAACTCATCATTAAGTTTATTTCCCACAAACAATTCTCTTATGGGTATTAGAAGCCAACTGATTGCCAATGAATCTCCTTATGCACGGAAGGGAAAGGCAACTTTGGAACTTATAAAAATCATAGACTCAAATTTGCAAAGGAATGGATATGCAAAAGCTTGGAATTTTACCACTTTGAGCCAAAAACAAAATTTTTGTTAGCAAGAATGGCTTCTCACAGGACTTCGCTGGAAGTCCAATAGTTAAGACTCCATGCTCGCACAAGTTGGATAGAGTTCTGCATGCCATGTGGTATGGCCAGAAAATGTCATATATGAGATATTAAGCTTTCTCATAACCACATTTAAAAAGTGAAAGAAATAGGTAAATTAATATTAATAATATTTTAAATACCATATACTCAACATATTATTTCAAAATGTAATAAAGATAATAAATGAATATAAACAAAAAATAATCAATATAAAAATGCAAGCATTTGGTGTTTGATGTATTTTATAGTAAGTTCCAGAAATCCAGTGTGCATAGTATACTTTGAGCACACGTCAGTATGGATGTGCCTAGTAGCTACTGTATTAAATACACGGTATCTACATATGCGCGCACATGTAAGTACACAAGTGTAGAGGACAGGGACTGTTCCAGTGCATTTTTTTGTACTGCTACTGAATTGAAAAGTGCCCTGTGGTATAGGAGTACTTAAAAACATATTTTAAATAATGGATTAAATTAATAAAAATTTAATTCAAGAGTAGAAGACAGTTCTATAAATATTAAGGATATGAATGTATTTAAGTAAGGAAAATGTACCATTTTGCGGTTGACACACTATGACTCCCATAAACTTGGAAATAAGGAGTATTTTCTGGTGCAGATATAATGTTTTCCAGTAGAGGGCAGAGATTTAACTGCAACTAGACAGCAAGAACTTAGTGGTATAAGATAGCTTATAAAGTGTGGGAGATCTATTCATACTTAAACCTCAGAAATGGAAAACCAGTAAGCTTTCTCACAAGCATACAATTTTGTTATATTGATAACTTCCCCAGTGGTTCAGGAGTAAAGAATCCACCTGCAATGCAGGAGACTCACAGGAGATGAAGATTTGATCCTTAGGTTAGGAAGGTCCCTGGAGGAGGAAATGGCAACCCACTCCAGTATTCTTGCCTGGAAAATTCCAAAGACAGAGGAAACTGATGGGCTACAATCCATGGGTTTGCAAAGAGTCAGACATTAGGACATGACTGAGCGACTGAGCACGCTCACGTGCTCTCTCTCTCTCTCTCTCACACACACACACACACATAAATGCACTCGCCAAACAACTTAAGCAATGGCTGTATGCAGAGACTGGGAAGGAATTGTTTATCTTTCCCTTTCTAGTTTAAGTTATCTTAATGAAGTCTAATTATTTAATAGATGGATTACTTTAACTAAAATTCACAAAACCTTCTAGGATAGCAGTTCACACAGAAAGCTTTTTTCTTTTTTTACTTTTTAATTCTATATTGGAGCATGACTAGCTAACAGTGTTGTTATAGTTTGGTTTCAGGTACACAGCAGAGCTACTCAGCCATACAAATACACATATTCATTTTCCCCCAAACTCTCCTCCCATCCAGGCTGCCATATAACATTGAGCAATGTTCCCTGTGCTATACAGTATGCCTTTGTTGGTTATCCATTTTAAATAAAGTAGAGTGTGAGTGTCAATCCCAAACTCCCTAACTATCCCTTCTTTCCTCAACCCTTCCCTCTGATAACTATAAGTTTGTTCTCTAAGTCTTCACACAAGATGTGTCTGTTCATGCCTGCTTGTTCTTAGAGATCTTTCCATTGATTGCTTTCTAAATTTCATAAATATTTTAATCTAAGCCTCTTTTGTCAATGCCTCTGTATTGGCAAATAATTTCTCAGTCTCCAGCCCTTTCTCCTACTTTCTTCTTTTATTGTTTGTTGGCATTCCTTATAAAAGCACACAGAGGAAAAGGAAAATTATATGGGATTCAGGCATTCCTTAGATCTGGAAAGAATATATTTTAAAGTTCAGAAACTTGCCTTGAGCAAACATGCCATAACACATATGTTCACGTGAGTGAGTATATGCTTCCAACGCAAACTTCTCAGATAGCATTTTACTTATTTTCATATTATTGTCTTGATAATAATATTTCTGTAACTTAAAATGGCACTGATATTAGTAAGTCTAAAACCCTAGTCATTTTATCAGCATACCTTGTTTTCTTTCCCAAACACTGCTTTATTTCATTTTAGAAACCGCATTGCTATATAGTGTATAAGTATAGGTCATTTTTGCCTGTTTTCAAAATAACATTCATCTACAAAGAAGAATGACTTTTTAAAAGTTTAGAAAACAGTTCCCAAAATGTGTTGAGCAATGATAGTATTTAGAATAAGTGTTCAGTCTCTCAGAGCAATTATTTTGAAATAATGTCTCTTGGTAAGTGAGCAGTTCAGGAGTCACTCACTATTCAAGCATTAAACTCATCCCTAAGTAAGTTCAAGTTAAAACAAGAGAATCTACATATAATCTTAATTGCACATGAGACTGTCTTCTGACAAATCCAATTACCTGATGTAGGCTATAAGATAAGCCATAATCTCATATGCTGTTAGCACACAATTAAGACTTTGCTAATAACAGCAACATAGTCCATGAGGTCTTATATAGCAAACCTGAATTTATCTCAATTTATTTGCAAATCATTCCCTCCCTAACTCTGTAAAGTTGGTCTATAGTTACTTTTATACAAGCTACTTGCTGCCCAAATTACAGTTTTCTGTATAAGTCTTTTTGGATCAGTTCCAGCATCCATTGATCAAGCACTTAACTCTGTCAATTGGAACTCCAGACATGACTGTGATACTATCCTTGACCATAAGGAGTTTAAAGTTGGTTAGCAAACCAGACACTTAAAACAGTTTTAATTTCTCATATTCAGAACTCTGGTAGAGGGATGCAGTGGTATCTGTGAGAGAAGATTCATTTATTCATCAAACATTTACTGTATACAGACTATGAGGAAAATACTGATAATAAAAGGTGTCTTGATGGAGTTCAGCTTCTAGTTGGAGCTTATAGAGAAGCAGTGCATGTAACAGATCTAAGTCACCAAGGAGGAAAGAATTCATTTATCTGCCTATCATTTTCTCTCAGTTTGAATTAATCTGAATTTTAGGAAAAGCCTTGTGTCTCTGAGAAACTGATCTTCCTCCTGGACCAAGTTCTTCTAAACTTTTTAAATTGCCAAGCAATTCCATATTTTCATCCACTAAATCCTGACCTCTTTTTCTCTACCTTTTTTGTCCTTTGCCATCTTCCTCTTTCCCTTATTTACATGTATGGATCCAACGTTCACCTAGAACACAAAGATTCTGACAATAAGTCTCTTTCCCAGTGACTTCATCATTATAGGTGACACAGATGGCATTCTGTGTATGGTGAAAGAATATTAAAATCATTTAGTGGCTATTTGGGTGTGAATGTATCCTTGTAACTCAGAAATACAAATAGTTCAGTCTATATAAGGTTTTGCTTTCAAGAAGTGTTGTCACTAGCTAAAACCAAAAATGGCCTAAAGAAATTCCAAACATTACTCATGTTCCTTGTGAGAAATTAAAGCATATCCAATTCATAACCTCAGCAACAATTCTTATGTCCCATTTTCTCTTCTCATTTTTGTCACTTACAATGCTCAGGAGATATGTTATTTATGACCGTCCTTATAACTTCTACATTCAATATTTTTTCTTCCAGTAAAAGCAGCTTTCTAATTCTCTTTCTCTCCCTCTCTTCCTTCCTCTCTCTCTCTCTCTCTCATTACATTGGTTGATTTAACCTTCCTTCTACCACCTCATTTTTTCTCCAGTCTTTTCTTCTTTTACTCTGACTCTGCATGCATTATTAAGCTTTGACCAAAAATGAATCCCTGGGCTGAGAAGAGGGTGTTCCGAGATGGCAAGAAGAGGAATCCTTTTTGGAGGCCAGATGAGTCAAAAAGTTTGCAAACACTCCCATATTATTAATTTTTTCTTTATATGTGGATATTTGCAGCTCTAACATGCAAGATGAAAGATTTTCATAATCCAAGGTAGATTGAACCTAAGCTCTTCAAGCAAACCATTGATCACACATTGATTTTACATTAATAAACTAGGTGCAGTTAGGTCTTTTACTCTATGTTCAGCTCCCATTTTTATTAACTGATGTCCAAAAAGGCGTAGAGTCTTGTTTTCATTAAAATCAAAATCTAATGTTCTAGGAATGGGAGTCGTTAGATGTGGCTTTGCCCCCAACAATGTTTTCCAAATAATCAGTTGCAAATGCTGAAACAAGGTACCAGTGAGGAGTGTTCTGTAGGAGTTTGGGTAATAGGATCTGTGTCTTGGATAACAAACTGATACAATGACTACTGTTGGCCCTCCAGTCTTCTAGCTTCCTGGATTTCAGAAAGGGCTCTGGATGTATTTCAAATTGGAAAGAGCCAGAAGAAAGAAAAACAAGTCTTCTTGTTGACTTGAACTTTAGTTTGTTTTCTAGGAAATGTGTTAATTCACATTTTGCTTCATTTTCTCTGAATTTCCAAAACAACTATACTATAGTTTAAAGCATATTTTAGTGTTTGACGATAATTTTATGCTTATTTCTTTTATTTATATCATCTTTGTGTCCTTCACTGGCTTATAGGATACAGAGTAAAAAATTCATCTTATAATTTTTTAGCATTGTTCCCATCTCCTCAAAAATACAGAATAATCAAAAATTCTGAGAGGAGTTAAATGAGAATAAGTTGAGAGTTTTCTGTGTTGCAGGTATTATGCTAAAAGTACTGATGCATTTTTTTTTTCTTACTGAAACTTCAGAACAATGTTATGAAATTACAGTATTTTCATTTTTTAAATGAAGAACTTGAATTTCAGAGAGGTTATTTTTATTTGTCTAATATGATATTGTTAATGAGTGAAAGTGAAATCACTTAGTGACCCCATGGACTGTAGCCTACCAGGCTCCTCCGTCCATGGAACTTTCCAGGCAATAATACTGGAATGGGTTGCCATTTCCTTCTCCAGGAGATCTTCCCCACTCAGAGATCAAACCCTGGTCTCCTGTATTGTAGACAGATGCTTTACCATCGGAGTAGCACATCTGAAATTTATGGGATTTTTTTCTTGCTCACTTTTTAAAAAATTAATTAACTTATTTATCTTTTATTTTTGGCAGCACTGGGTCTTCATTGCTGCAAGTGGGCTTTCTTTAGTTGCAATGAGCAGGGGCTATTCTTTGTTGCAGTGCCTGAGCCACTGCAGTGGCTTCTCTTGTTGGGGAGAGCAGGCTCTAGGGCAGGTCAGCTTCAGTAGTTGTGGCCCATGGGCTCTAGAGTGCAGACTCAACAATTGTGGCACATGGGCTTAGGTGCTCTGTGGCATGTGAGATCTTCTCGGACTGGGGATTGAACTCATGTCCTCTGCATTGGCAGGTGGATTCTCAACCTCTGTGACATCTGGAAATCCTCCTGCTTACTTTTTATTTCATAAAATACATTTTGTATCTCTGTGTATGTATTCATATAAATATCTATCTATTTTAAAATACTGAATTCAGAAGAGTACAGATAGAAATTGATTCATTTTTCTATCACTGCCTGAAACCTGCTATGTCAGTTCCCCTTCACTGTCTCTAACACCATCTCAGGAAGTCCTAGCTGTTGCAGTCACAGCTGGTCAGTCTCATCTAAAACTTCAGATAAGACTTTCATGTTCATTGGGGTACACCTGTCTCTTTCAATTCTGGTTTCCTCGGTGTGTATGCCCAGCAGTGGGATTGCTGGGTCATTGATGCTCGGGGCTGGTGTACCGGGATGACCCAGGGAGAGGGAATCGGGAGGGCGGAGGGAGGGGGTTCTGGAAGGGGAACATATGTATACCCATGGCAGATTCATGTCAATGTATGGCAAAACCAACACAATAAAGTAAAGAAAAAAAATAAAGAATTGATAGTATTTAGCAAAAAAAAAAAAAAAAAGAAAGAAAGAAAGATACTTACACCAGAGTGTTTAAATAAAAAAGACGTTTCCCATGGGGAAAAAAAAAAAAAGCTTTCATGTTCAAAATTTTTCCTCCCAAGTCAAACTTGACCCTCAACTTCCATGGAAAAGAGATGGTCTGTTATCCATCTCTCACCCCTCTAACTCTCAAGTTCTTCCCTTCCTTCTATAGCCTCAAGGATGCTTCTGGATATTCCAGGTTTGGGAAATTGAAAATGAATGAGAAGAATGGATTGATTTTGTTCTAAACTTAGGACGGTGAAGAAAGTTGAGAGCCAAAGAACTGATGCTTTTGAACTGTGGTGTTGGAGAAGACTCTTTTTTTTTTTTAAATTTTTTTACTTTATTGTGTTGGTTTTGCCATACAATGACATGAAACCGCCATGGGTTTACATATGCTCCCCCTCCAGAACCCCCTTCCCTCCTCCCTCCCAATTCCCTCCCCCTGGGTCATCTCGGTGCACCAGCCCCGAGCACCAACCCTGGGCTGGTGATTGATTTCACATATGGTAATTAATATGTTTCAATACCATTCTCCCATATCATCCCACCCTTGCCCTCTTCCACAGAGTCCACGAGTCTGTTCTATACATCTGCGTTCCTTTTGCTGTCTCGCATGCAGGGTTCTCATTACCATCTTTCTAAATTCCATATATATGTGTTAGTATACTGTATTGTTGTTTTTCCTTCTGGCTTACTTCACTCTGGATAATAGGCTCCAGTTCCGTCCACCTGAGTAGAACTGATTCAAATGAATTTTTTTTTTAATGCTGAGTAGTAGTTCATTGTGTATATGTACCACAGCTTTCTTATCCATTAGTCAGTTGATGGGCATCTAGGTTGCTTCCATGTCCTGGCTATTGTAAACAATGCAACGATGAACATTGGGGTACACGTGTCTCTTTCAATTCTGGTTTCCTCGGTGTGTATGCCCAGCAGTGGGATTGCTGGGTCATATGGCAGGTCTATTTGTAGTTTTTTAAGGAATCTCCACACTGTTTTCCATAGTGGCTGTACTAGTTTGCATTCCCACCAACAGTGTAAGAGGGTTCCCTTTTGGAGAAGACTCTTGAGAGTCCCTTGGACTGCAAGGAGATCCAACAAGTCCATCCTAAAGGAGATCAGTCCTGGGTGTTCATTGGAAGAACTGATGTTGAAGCTGAAACTCCAATACTTTGGCTACCTGATGCAAAGAGTTGACTCATTTGAAAAGACCCTAATGCTGGGAAGGATTGGGGACAGGAGGAGAAGGTGACAACAGAGGATGAGATGGCTGGATGGCATCACCAACTCAATGGAAATGGGTTTGGGTAGACTCAGGGAGTTGGTGATGGACAGGGAGGCCTGGTGTGCTGCGATTCATGGGGATGCAAAGAGTCGGACTGAACTGAACTGAACTATTCATGATTTCTGCAAGAAAGATGCCCTAAATGCAGATATCTGTGAAGATCTGAATACAGAATAATCTGTTAGATCATTTCATTATAAAGAAAGATCAAGTTAGTGTGGCTTTTTAAGTTTGGAGAATGAATGCAAGAGGATTCAATTGAGAAATGAATTATAATATACAGCAATAAGAGAGGAAAAATAATAAAGAAAGATTGCAATGGAAAAAACATTCAGAGGATTAGAATTGTTAGAAACACTTGTGTGAAATAAAGATTTATGAAATTGTTGCAAGAGAATTGATATGAAGAAAATGGAGAAGACTTGTGAAGTCCGTTCTGGGTTGACAAGAGAGATAAAAGAAATATAGACTGAAAGACCATCTGTCTTTCATTTCCCAAGTACATGTTCATTGAAATTCTTATTCACAACATATGAGGATTTGATGCCAGATTCTGTAATTCCTTAGACTCTATAAAGAGTTTTGGAATCAAGCAATAATAGACAGACTCACAATGGGGACTGTGCGTTGAAGGGTCAAGAAGAAATGTAAGGAAAAATAATGAATATATGCTTTCATTTAGAAAAAAATGTAGTAAGTTTTGTAATCCTATGGGAATTTTATTCCAAAGAGTGTTTTCCCATTTCCCACTTCACTAAAGTTTAGGTAACTCATCCTCTCAGACCATCAGTATGTCAATTGCTTGTGCTATGGCTTGTTGTGTGGTCTAGTTGCCTATTGGAATCAAACCTGAAAACTTTTATCTCTGGTCATATTTATTCAAAAATTATTTTCAAGTGACTTCAGAGTTCACTTCAAATGTTCATGGAGGAACGATTGGTATTTTTCTAATAACTTAAAAATATCAAGTAGTAAATTTCTTTTAAAAGTTTCTAATGAAGTATCTGTTTATTTTATCTTAGTATCTTATATTTTCCCTTGATGGCTCATTGGTAAAGAATCCACCTGCAAATACAAGAGACATAGTTTCAGTCCCAGGTTTGCCAGATCCCCTGGCAACTCACTCTAGTATTCTTGCTTCTGTCCATGGAAAAACCCATGGCCAGAGGAGCCTGGTAGATTACAGTTCATAGGGTCACAGAACAAGTTGGACATGACTTAGCAACTAAACAGTCTTATACTTTATATATTTATAAACTTTCTATTTTATCACAATGTTGTGATAGTTTCAGGTGCACAGCAAATTGATTCAGTCATATATATATATATATATATATATATATCCATTCTCCCCTAAATTCCCCTCCCATCCAGCCTGCCACAAAACATTGAGCAGAGTTCCCTATGCTATACAGTAGATCCTGTTGGTTATCCACCTTGAATATAGCAGTGTACACTTGTTGAGCCTGGCAGGCTATAGTCCTTAGGGTCAGAAAGAGTTGGACAGAACTGAAGCATCTTAGCACACATGCATACATACACTATTAATCTCACACAGAGTGTCTGTTTAGATGGCTGAGCCTGTTGTGGCAGAAGAATTGCAAACTACAATGTGAATATATTATGTGAATCTTGTTTTAAAAGTTAACTATATAACTATAATTTTTGGATATCAATCCACAGTCTTTAAATGTCAACTAAGAGTCTATAACAATAATAATGGTCAGAATCCATTGACTATTTCTGCCTCTAGTTGAAACAGTATATCATCTCCCTAACACACGAGGAGCTCATTTGGAGAAGTCATCAAACGCCCCCTTTCTTTCTCCTTTCCCCACAACCTCCACTATGCACATATACCCAAACACACCATGGATCCCACCTCTGTGTCTGTTGGATAGGGGCTACATTTTAAAATATGAAAGACTTTCCAAATTCATATATTTTAAAATAGTTGTATATTCTCAACATTAGGGCAATAATAGGGTACAGTTCAGTTCAGTTCAGTTCAGTCACTCAGTCGTGTCTGACTCTGTGGTCCTATGAACTGCATTACGCCAGGCCTGCCTGTCCATCGCCAACTCCTGGAGTCTACCCAAACTCATGTCCGTTGAGTCTGTGATGCCATCCAACCATCTCATCCTCTGTCGTCCCCTTCTTCTGCTCGCAATCTTTCCCAGCATCAGGGTCTTTTCAAATGAGTCAGCTCTTCACATGAGGTGGCCAAAGTATTGGAGTTTCAGCTTCAACATCAGTCCTTCCATGAGCACCCAAGGTATTAAGGAATATGCTGGTCCTGACAGGGAGAAAAGGAATATACTCTAGAAAAAAAAGAAGCAAGATTTAGACAATGACAAGACCTAGGAGAGTATACAAGGGAGTAGACTTTGAAGGTGTTTGATTGATTAAGCGGGCTGGAACACATTTAATAAAGGAGAGTTTATCAATTTCAGAAAACCCTCTGGATATACAAAAAGTAAAATCCTGGCAAAAACACCAAGAGATGGTGCAAAAACGCTACAAAGGTGACTCCTAGAAGAATAGAAAAAAACTATGGCTAGAACTGCTGTGGCTGATGATGAAAGAAAGTATTTTAATATTTCAAAGATTTGGTTGTGCTAAAGTGGATACTGTATATAACATCAGAGAACTCAACAGAGAGCAATGTTCCCTGTGAATATAAAGAAACTACACCATTTACTAAGGCAATAAAAATTGCACTTGTAAGTGGAGCAGCAAAATAATTTAGAGGTCCAAGGGTAACCTCCAATTGAAAATACTGGAAGTACTGTTTCAGAACTGAGTTCTGTAATACAGTGCAGTTGATAAAACCCCAAACAATAGAGGCAAGATGTTTTTGCATAGTAAGAAGCCAGGTAGACAATATCAGATTGGTAGCAGGGGTGCCTGACTACAAAGAGCTGCAGACATAGTCAATAGAACTTGTTTTGTCTGCCATAGATGGGTGACTAACAAGGTTCCTACTCAATATGTACAGTCATAAAGCAGTGAGGGATGATCAAGAGAATAAAGGCAATAGCCCCATTTAAAAATCATGGTCTCTTGCCCAGCATTTAGAACCAAACTTGTTTTTGGACTCAAAGCCCACTGATTGAAAGAGGAGTTGGATCCATCACTACAGAAGGAGTCTATAAACTCAAGGCAAGTTGCCATGGTAATTATTCCAGGTGGTATCTGTCCCTTTGGCCCCACATATCTATGATGTAATCGTGGTAGGAAAAGAAAGCATAACTACAGCAGATACTTCAAGCCAGATGAAAAAAAGGGGGAAATACAGCAGTTGCTGATTTGCTGCGAGGGGGAAATTCTGCCTAAAGGTATTGTGAGTTCTCTGTTTTTGGAAGTGAGAGCAGTTTCCTTGATTCAATCCTGATTCTGCTCTCTGGGAATAACTCCAATGTTCAGTGTTCTCCCTGGCCCTTGGTTATTCCTTCTGGAAGGTTTTCATTCATGCATTATCTTTCATAATGACACCTAAAGAAGGGGCTGGGGTCATGCCCTCATTAAGGGGTACATCATCCCAAAGTCCATTTCCAACAGGTTCAAGTGTAGAACTTGAAAGTTTATTAAGGTTTGGAAAGACAGATTTTTTTGCTCTCAGCTCATTTTTTTTTTCAGTGTCAATATGATTCCCAAGAATATTTAGTAAGCTTCTATTCTATTTGTTTACCGACAAACTCATAGGCTACTATCCACAAAAATGTTCTTTTTGTGTTTATTTTATTTGTTCTCAACTCTGCTATCTTCCTTTCTTCTATGAATCGTTCTTTAATGATGGCTATTTTGAAGCTTCTTGAGATAATGTGCTTTAGTAAAAAAGTTACATTTCTAAGTTTATCTTTGCCTCAGATTTGAATGTTGGTGAGACTTTTTTGTTCTAATCCTTTTGTAAGCTTCTATCTTGCGGTAGATAGAAATATATTACTCCTACCCAAAGATGTCCATGTTCCAGTATCTATATATGTGTTAGCTAACATGGTTAAGGGACTTTGCAAATGTGATTTAATTAAAAATTTGAGGTGGAAAGATTGTTCTGGATTATTCAGTTCCCAGTGAACTCAAAAGAGTTCTTATAAAATTCCAAGTCAGAGAAGATATAGAAGCAGAAGTCACAGCATTATGCAGACAAGAGCCAAGGAAGTGGGCAGTTTCTAGAAGCTAGAAAATTTGGTGTCTTTTGCTTCTACCACTTCTTAAACCTTTCATCCTGGAACTGACATGTCACAGTTCCACTCACATTCAGTAGAGGAGTACTAGTCATGTGCCACCTGGAGATTCAAGGACAAACTGAGACTTGTAGAACTATGGCTGGGAAGAAGAGTTAATGGACTTTACTGAACATATAGAAGTTCTGTTGTAGTCAGAAGTCTTTTAGAGGGGGTATTTGTGCTGCAATGAGAATATAAGTAGGAAACAACTGGATAAAGAGGTGGGTGGCTTGATACTAATCAAGCACTTAATAAATACAAATTAGATGAATTCAGATTAAAAAGCATACCTTGGGCAGAAAGAAATACAGCAATTTGAGAAGCAAAAGATCCTTGTAGGTAGAACAAAGTGAATATTGTAAAGAATATTTGATGGTCAGAATACAATAAAGACAAGAACCAAACAAGGCCAGATTTGTAGATCATGTCATTTTTTAGAGTGTTGTATGTGTGTGATGAGATTTACTGATGGATTTTAGAAATGAGTGTGGTTCCAGTATATGTTACAATGGATGGACCTAGGTACAGTGGATATAAGAAGACAAATGTGAGATTGTGGTAGTAGTTTTTGTGAGAGAAACAGTGGCTCTACTTTGACTTAAAGAAACTAAGATGAAAAGAGATGGATAAATTTGTAATATGTTTTGGAGTTTGTGCTTTCCATTGGAGTTACTATTCCTTCCAGTTTGAAATCATACACACACACTCACACACATGCCAAAGAATTTTATTTATTTTCATCACAGTCATTGAAAAAAAATTACTCAGAATTTTTATTCCAAAGGTACAGACAGAAATGTGGAAAATATACATTAAATTTAGATTAAGAAGGTTATAGTGACTACAGGTAGACTGAGTGCCAATTTGAGTTGACTAAAGTATAATGTGCTCTGAAAAATCAAAAGCAAATTTTCTTTAATTAGTTTTTGTTTGTTTCCATGCTGTAATTCTGTGGATCTTAGCTCCCTGACCCGGGAGCGAACCCACACCCCCCTGCATTGAGAACATGCATTCTTTAACCACTGGACTGCCAAAGGGATCCTCAACAGTCAAATTCAAATAAAAAAGAGTGCCATAACGAACTCTTACCCTCTACTATGGGCACAGAGAAAAAGGAGATACATGCCATGTATTTGGATTAACATACCAGAGATGAAGCAGGAAGTACTATTTCCATGTTGCCTCCATTTCTACATTTTTTTCATTAGATTCGGGAAATGGGAAAGGCACAAAAAGAGAAAGAACATGCCAAGAGGGGCCACTCAGGCACTTGCAGCAGCTGTCCTGCAAAAAAGGAATTATAAAGGAAATATCAGCATAAAATAGATACAGTGTGTGTCCCATGATTGCAAAACCATACTGAATTCCCTGTTCACTTAAGTCAGGTTTCACATCTGGTCCATATGTGTAATTGGAAATCAGAATTGCATTTTCATCAAGGAAGATAAAGATGCCAAGTGCTTTGCTAGAGGATTTATTTGTTTGTGAGTAATATGCATGGAAATGTGACAAAGAGAAAGCTAGGCCTGGAACTGGGATTTAGCACTAGTAACTGAGAAAAAAAAAATCTTCCTTTGTAAGGAGGCATATAAGAAATTGTAAATTTTCATCTGATTTAGCATAATTAATTACTGAAGACTGAAACAAAGCATAGATGACGTACAGTCAGTCTAAAATCTTCTGGGACCTTTTGTTAAGACCAAAAATAAGCACAAGGGAAAGTGAAGACTGAAAATTTGAATTACTGAAAGTACATTGCTCAAATTCAGGAGAAAATTGCCTCCTTACTTCAATGCTTAACCTGACTGATTCTACATGATGCCAAAATGTTCAGATTGTTGGATAATTAGAACTGAGGATAAATGATAACTTGATGAATGGTGGTTCCTCTGACTTGTCATCCAGGTGTTCTGATCCAATAATGAACACATATTTTATTGCAAATGATAGTAATTTAAATTCAACATGTTACCTAAAATCATCAGAAAGATTACTATTGTACACAACTATTGTATATTACCTAGTATTATAGCCTAGCACTCATCCTCATCAATAATTTCACATTTTCCACAATGAGCATTTTGCTGCCTTCACTTATCCTTGTCTTAAACAGGCAGGTGAAGTAAGACCCTAGTCTTACCCAGTGGGCCCAGGGTGTGGGCATCCTGAGAGGCAGGAAAATGAAAGAAAGGAAGAAAATGAAAGTCACTCAGTTATGTCCACCTCTTTGCAACCCCATGAACTATACAGTTCATGGAATTCTCCAGGCCAGAATACTGGGATGGATACCTTTTCCCTTCACCAGGGGATCTTCCCAACCCAGGGATCAAATCCAGGTCTCCCACATTGCAGGCAGATTCTTTACCAGCTGAGCCACAAGGGAAGTCCAAGAATACTAGAGTGGGCAGCCTGTCCCTTCTCCAGATGATCTTCCCAACCCAGGAGTGGATTCTTTACCAACAGAGCTATAAGGGAAGCCCTAGAGGGTGGAGTTCTTGCAAAGTATCTACTGCTCTGGCTAAACAGTATGTTCTCATCCAGCTTCAGTTTTCTTCTCTTACAAAATAAAGGCATTAAAATGAAACACAATAACAAAAATACTTTGGGCTGCAGATAGCAGAAAATCAACTAATAAATTCAACAAATATTGTTTTATTTTTCTTACATTGGAAATAATCTGCCAGTGAACTGTCTTAACACAGAGCCAGTGAATCCACATCACCCTCTTAGACGTAGGATTCTTCCAGATTTCTACTCCACTATTCCTAGGTTGTTTTTTATCTTGTGGATAAAATGGCAACTATAGCTCCAAACACAGTTCCTACATTTAAGGTAGCAGTAGGAAGAACACATGGTATTGCCTACTGTGCAGGCTCCTTCCAGTAGGAATGTGTACACACACACACACACACACACACATGCACACACTTTTAAAAAACAGCATGCATTTATTATCTCACAGTTTCTCATAGTGGGTCAGGAATCATGACATGGTTTAGTTCAGGCTTCTGCTTAGGATCTCCTTAGCCTACAATTAAAGTGTCAGCTGGGCTGTAAGAATATATGATTTTTAGAAACAAAGTCTTATTAGATTTTTGACTTACATATCAGTAATCGGAAATATGTAACATGGCCATGTCTAGTCGACATATAAAAGCAAATGTAGACCTGAGCACATTTTTTACTCCAAACCCAAAGTACTATTAAGCAGAGAGAAAATGAGACATGACTAGTTCAAATGCAAGCCTCTCTCACAGGGATTACTAAAGTCCCTTTCAAAACTCTGTGATGGGGAAAGTTGGGCTAGATAAGGTTTAGTGGAGTTGCCAAGTTGGTATTAAGAAATCATTGTTCACTTCTTAATGACGATTTGGAAAGTTGCCTGTAACTGAGAAGAACCCTTGGGGTCTTCTCATTTATGACTACAAAACAGAACTTTCACTGAAAAAATTATGTGATTAGAAAAGTAACTTAAAACAGGATAACTTCTAAGTTTTTGGAAAGATTATCAGCATTACTTCTAGGATTCATGGGCTTTGTGAGAAAATTCCTGAGCAACTTTTAATTAACAGTTGTCAAGACATTGCCTTTTTATATGGCAACCAGATGTATCTTTTTAGTTTGATTGTACTCACACATTTTCTGCTTTTTTGAAATTGGAAATGCATATATATATATAAATATATATGCATGTGATACACACGTGAGTGCATGCTAAGTCACTTCAGTCGTGTCCGACTCTATGCAACGCTATGAACTGTAGCCCACCAAGCTCCTCTGTCCATGGGATTCTCCAGGCAAAAATACTGGAGTGGGTTGCCATGCCATCCTCCAGGGGATCTTCCCCACCCAGGGATGGAACCCACATCTCCTGTGTCTCTTCCATTGCAGGCACTTTCTTTACTGCTGAGCCACCGGGGAAGCCAATATATATATTTATATGAAATCTGGGTATTTACTAGATTTCTTCAATCTTCTATGTCATATGTGTTTGTATGTATGTGTGTCTGATGATGGAAAATAAAACTATCTTGCCATAAGATTCTGAAAGGTGAGCATACAAAAACAAAACTTGGCTAGAGACTTGGGAGGGTTCAGATATTTTAATAAATGTTCTCTTCTCCTGAATTACTAGAATCAAAGAAGCTCACACGACTGTGGGGAATTTTGGGCTATTCATTTATGCATTCAACAAATAGTTATAGAGCAATTACTATATCCTAGAATGACAGGATAGTATGATAAGAATTACTAGTATCATAGGAGCTGCCTAGTCCCTGGGGGTTATAGTAATGAACAGGGTGGAAAAAAGCTTATACAGGCATTTCATAAGTTGGCCTCACAAAGGGGACAACTGGAGTGGAATCTGAGGAGCACTGCCAAATTGACGAAGCACTTCATACACTTTACATGTACAACTTCTTTGAGGCAACTTTTCTGTATACAACTTAAAAGTTTAAAATCTAGATCCTATAATCTATCAACAATTATTTGGGTCTCTTATTAGAAGATTTTAAATGTTTTCCAATTACATTAGCTTAACAATGAACACAAGAGACTATGAGATGACTTAGAAGAGGAATGGGGAACATGGAATACTGGAGCAATGTTTTAGTTTTAGCTCTAGCTGTAACACAATTTATCTGCCTCTCCCTTTCATCATCTTAAAATAAGAAGTCAGGAAATGCACTATAAAGGCCCTTGTTTTTCAAAACTAAAGTTTTTTTTTTTTTTTTTTTCTAAACTACAGATATTTAACAACTCTGACTTCCTTTATGGGAATGCAGAGTGATCTTGTCTAAGATCAACCTTTACAGGAAGGAAAAGAAGGTTGATCTTCAGTTCAGTTCAGTCACTCAGTCTTGTCTGACTCTTTGCCATCTCATGCACTATAGCACACCAGGCTTCCCTATCCATCACCAATTCCTGGAGTTTACTCAAACTCATGTCCATTGAGTCAGTGATGTCATCCAACAATCTCATCTTCTCTCTTCCCCTTCTCCTTCTGCTTTCAATCTTTCCCAACACCAGGGTCTTTTCCAGTGAGTCAGTTCTTTGCATCAGGTGCCAAAGTATTGGAGTTTCAGCTTCAACATCAGTCCCTCCAATGAACATTCAGGACTGATTTCCTTTAGGATGGACTGGTTGGATCTCCTTGTAGTCCACAGGACTCCCAAGAGTCTTCTCCAACACTGCAGTTCAAAAGCATCAATTCTTCAGCACTCAGCTTTCTTTATAGTCCAACTCTCACATCCATACATGACTACTGGAAAAACCATAGCCTTGACTAGACAGACCTTTATTGACAAAGTAATGTCTCTGCTTTTTAATATGCTGTCTAGGTTGGTCATAACTTTCCTTCCAAGGAATAGGCATCTTTTTATTTCATGGCTGCAGTCATCATCTGAAGTGATTTTGGAGGCCAAGAAAATAAAGTCTGCACTGTTTCCACTCTTTCTCCATCTATTTGCCATGAAGTGATGGGACAAGATGCCATGATCTTAGTTTTCTGAATGTTGATCTTTAAGCCAACTTTTTCACTCACGTCTTTCACTTTCATCCAGAGGCCCTTTAGTTCTTTTTCACTTTCTGCCGTAAAGGTGATGTCATCTGTATATCTGGGGTTATTGATATCTCTCCCAGTAATCTTGATTCCAGCATGTGTTTCATCCTGCCCAGCATTTCTCATGATGTTCTCTTCATTTAAGTTAAATAAGCAGGGTGACAATATACAGCCTTGATGTACTCCATTTCCTATTTGGAACCAGCCTCTTGTTCCATGTCCAGTTCTAACTGTTGCTTCCTGACCTGCATACAGGTTTCTCAAGAGGCAGGTCAGGTGGTCTGGTATGCCAATCTCTTTCAGAATTTTCCACAGTTTATTGTGATCCACACAGTCAAAGGCTTTGGCATAGTCAATAAAGCAGAAATAGATATTTTTCTGGAACTCTCTTGCTTTTTCGATGATCCAGGGGATGCTGGCAATTTGATCTCTGGTTCCTCTGCCTTTTCTAAAACCAGCTTGAACATCTGGAAGTTCACGGTTCACGTACTATTTAAGCCTGCTTTGGAGAATTTTGAGCATTACTTTATTAGCGTGTGAGATGAGTGCAATTGTTTGGTAGTTTGAGCATTGTTTGGCATTGTCTTTCTTTGTGACTGGAACGAAAACTGACCTTTTCCAGTCCCATGGCCACTGCTGAGTTCTCTAAATTTGCTGACATATTGAGTGCAGCACTTCCACAGCATCACCTTTTAGGATCTGAAATAGCTCAACTGGAATTCCACTAGCTTTGTTCGTAGTGGTGCTTCCTAAGACCCACTTGACTTAACATTTCAGAATGTCTGGCTCTAGGTGAGTGATCACACCATCATGATTATCTGGGTCATGAAAATCTTTTTTGTATAACTATTTTGTGTATTCTTGCCATCTCTTCTTAATATCTTCTGCTTCTGTTAGGTCCATCCCATTTCTGTCCTTTATTGAGCCCATCTTTGCATGAAATGTTCCCTTGGTATCTCTAATTTTCTTGAATAGATCTCTAGTCTTTCCTACTCTATTGTTTTCCTCTATTTCTTTGCACTGATTGCTAAGGAAGGCTTTCTTATCTCTTCTTGCTTTTCTTTGGAGCTCTGCATTCAAATGGGTATATCTTTCTTTTTCTCCTTTGCTTTTGGCTTCTCTTATTTTCAAAGCTATTTGTAAGGCATCCTCAAACAGCCATTTGCTTTTTTGCATTTCTTTTTCCTGGGGATGATCTTGCTCCCTCTCTCCTATACAGTGTCATAAATCTCTGTCCATAGTTCATCAGGCACTCTGTCTATCAGATCTAGTCCCTTAAATCTATATCTCACCTCCACTGTATAATCATTAGGGATTTGATTTAGGTCATACCTGAATGGCTTAGTGATTTTCCCTACTTTCTTCAATTTAAGTCTGAATTTGGTAATAAGGAGTTCATGATCTGAGCCACAGTCAGCTCCCGGTCTTATTTTTGCTGACTGTATAGAGCTTCGCCATCTTCAGCTGCAAAGAATATAATCAGTCTGATCTAGATATTGACCATCTGGTGATGTCCATGTGTAGAGTCTTCTCTTGTGTTGTTGGAAGAGGGTGTTTGCTATGACCAGTGCATTCTCTTGGCAAAATTCTATTAGCCTTTGCCATGCTTCATTCTGTGCTCCAAGGCCGAATTTGCCTGTTACTCCAGGTGTTTCTTGACTTCTTTCTTTTGCATTCCAGTCTCCAACAAAAAGGACATCTTTTGGGGGTGTTAGTTCTTAAAGGTCTTGTAGGTCTTCATAGACCTGTTCAACTTCAGCTTCTTCAGCATTACTGGTCAGGGCATAGACTTGGATTACTGCAATATTAAATGGTTTGCCTTGGAAATGAATAGAGATCATTCTGTCATTTTTGAGACTGCATCCAAGTACTGCATTGTACTGCAACCAAGTACTGGTTGATCTTAGACAAGAATTAAAAACCATATTTATAATTTCCTTGTTTCTCTCTTCCTGTTTGTGGAGGCTCAGAGATGTAGACCTTGCCTATTGATTACCCAGGCTCAAAACTAAGGAGGCCTTACCTGGAGAGTTACTATGCCTAAAGGTAAAAGATAAGAGTAGTATGGGGCCTTCCATACTACTATGATAGCTCAGTGGTAAAGAATTTGCCTGCCAATGTAGGAGATGCAAAAGAGGCAGAGTCAATCTCCTGGAACAGCAAATGGCAACCTACATGCTCACGGGTCGCAAAGACTGGGACACAACTGAGCAACTGAGCACACACACAAAATGTGGAGAAGGATGCTAAAAACATGTTCTCAAAAAACAAGGTCTTAGCAGTTCCCAGTTTCTCCCTTCCACAGCCCATGGAAACTTCTTTTCTATTCTCATCTTCTAAAAGCTTGACTATTTTCAATACCTCATATAAGTGCAATCATACATTATTCCTTCTGTGATTAGCTTATTTTGCTTAACATAATGTCCTCAAGTTTCATGCATGTTGTCGCATACTGTTGGATTTTCTTCTTTTTTAAGATTGAAAAACATTCCACTGATGTGTCTAGAGATATTATATTGTACATTTAAAATTTTGAGATGGTAGATCTCACATTGAGCATACTTACCAAAAAAAAAATTTTTTAAGGAAAAGAACTAACAGAGGCTTAATGGAGACATTAGGAGGGAATTAAAAAAAAATAATTGAAGTGAACCAATGAGGGATCCAGGAAGCTAGGCTGAGCAGACTCATTGGCAATTTCTAAAAAACACTTTTTATTTTATATAGGAATATAGCTGATTAACAATGTTGTGATAGTTTCAGGTGTCCAGCAGAACACTCAGTCATACATATTCATGTATCCATTCTCCTCCAAACTACCCCTTATCCAGGCTGTTATAGTACCCTGTGATATATAGTAGGTGTTTGTTGATTAACCATTTTAAATGTAGTAATGACTACCTGTTAATCTCAAACTGATATTTCAAATCCATTTACCAATTTGGGACATGTTCTTATAAACGATTAAAATGGAGGCTTTGGTGTAGTCAGTGTTTCGGTGGAACATGAATCATACTCAGTTTTCAATAGCATAACTTCCTTTTTATTTCTTTTAAATTTTTGGCTGCACCCACAGTGTGTGGGACCTTAGTTCTCCAGTCAAAGATTGATCTACACTCTCTGCCTTGAAAGCAAAGTGTTAACCACTGGACTACTGGGTAAGTCCTAATAACACATCTTTTAATATGTATGCAATGGAATTTTCTACTGAATTTAGAAACAAAACCTATCTATGTCAGGTATATATTATACCTACCCACCTCTAATGGGATAAAAAGCAATTTTTTTTGTATGCAAAATTTTTAGACATTTTGTTAGATAAATAAGGACATTCCTGGTGACTCAGATGGTAAGGAATCTGTGGGAGACCCAGGCTGAATTCTGGGTTGGGAAGATCCCCTAGAGAAAGGGATGGCAACCCACTCCAGTGTTCCTGCCTGAGAATTCCATAGACAGAGGAGCCTGGCTAGCTACAGATCATGCTAGCCAAGGGGTTGCATACTATCCAAGGGGTTGCAAACAGTTGGACATGACTTAGCATCTAACACTTCACTAGATAAATAAAAATGATATTATATTACATAGATTAGATAAAAAAATATTTTTTGAGTGGTAGATATAAAGTTGAATCTGTTGATAATATTTTTGCCTCTCCTAGGACCTATAGTAGAAAAGGACATGTGTATTCTTTGAAAATTTAAGAGGCTTTGCCTGCACATATAAATTCATTTTTAAAAGTATTAAATTCAGTCAACCAGTAAATACTTTGTCATTTTTCTATAAATTAAATTTTTTGCTGAATCATGCACGTGCATACGTGCTCAGTTGCTAAGCCATGGCCGACCCTTTGCAACCCCGTGGACTCCACTCCAGGCTCATCTGCCCATGGGATTTTCCAGGCATGAATACCAAAGCGGGTTGTCATTTCCTTCTCCAGAAGATCTTCCAGACCAGGGAGCAAACCCATGCCACCTGTACCTCCTGCATTGGCAGGTGGATTCTTTACCACTGAGTCACCTGCAATTATGCACATTTTCTCCCAAATTTAGTTTTTTTGTTGATTTTTACATAGAACTTTTCAAATTACACATTTGAAAAGAGAGAAGGATCACCCTTTGCTGGGGTTATATCATTAGTCTGTAGTTAACTTAAAATTTTAGAATTAGATATTTGGTTTCAAATATTTACTTATCTGGTTAATAAGGAGCTCTCTTTCAGTTCATGTAAGAGACTGGAAGACTGTCCTCCAATTATAATATGCTAGAATTCATGATTCTACTTTATATATAAATATAATAACTCAGGGTTAAGTGTGTGTGTGTGTGTGTGTGTGTGCATGTGTGTTTCTGTTGGAGAGAGCTCATGTTGTCGTGAAGGATGAAAACTTAAGTCCTTATGTGTGAACCACTAGGCTGCTGGAGGCAGGGAGCAGTGATACAGAACCTGACCTACCAAAGAAGTGAACCCGACATTTTGGGAGGTGAATTAGCTCTTATTTTAAAATTTACATAAAATAATTTTAGCATCATTTTAAATTTGGAAAATGCATAGAAGGTATTGTGTTCATAATGAAGAAAGTTTTGACAAAGATGTTTAAAAATTACTAAGCAGTCTGCTGAAATCGCTCTAGGCTAATTGATTCAAAAATCAACTATTATTTGTACATTTCTTGTAGCTTCTCCTCCATGTCACTGTAAAGACTTTTCTTTGTCATTTGTCTTGGCATGGATGGCTTATTTTTCTATTCCTTATCTCTCTTCCAACATATGACGTTGTGAAAATGT
This sequence comes from Antilocapra americana, assembly GCA_007570785.1. Classification (NCBI taxonomy): domain Eukaryota; kingdom Metazoa; phylum Chordata; class Mammalia; order Artiodactyla; family Antilocapridae; genus Antilocapra; species Antilocapra americana. Next base: position 15,680,636 of record ML661883.1, on the reverse strand, counting down.
TGCACTCAATAAGCCAGCAAATATGGAACACTCAGCAGGGGCCACAGGACTGGAAATGGTCAGTTTTAATTCCAGTCACAAAGAAAGGCAATGCCAAACAATGCTCAAACTACCAAACAATTGCACTCATCTCACACGCTAATAAAGTAATGCTCAAAATTCTCCAAACGAGGCTTAAATAGTACGTGAACTGTGAACTTCCAGATGTTCAAGCTGGTTTTAGAAAAGGCAGAGGAACCAGAGATCAAATTGCCAACATCCCCTGGATCATCGAAAAAGCAAGAGAGTTCCAGAAAAATATCTATTTCTGCTTTATTGACTATGCCAAAGCCTTTGACTGTGTGGATCACAATAAACTGTGGAAAATTCTGAAAGAGATTGGCATACCAGACCACCTGACCTGCCTCTTGAGAAACCTGTATGCAGGTCAAGAAGCAACAGTTAGAAGTGGACATGGAACAAGAGGCTGGTTCCAAATAGGAAATGGAGTACATCAAGGTTGTATATTGTCACTCTGCTTATTTAACTTATATGCAGAGTACATCATGAGAAACGCTGGGCTGGAGGAAGCACAAGCTGGAATCAAGATTGCTGGGAGAAATATCAGTAACCTCAGATATGCAGATGACACCACCCTTAAGGCAGAAAGTAAACAAGAACTAATGAGCCTCTTGTTGAAAGTGAAACAGGAGAGTGAACGTTGGCTTAAAGATCAACATTCAAAAAACTAAGATGATGGTATCCGGTCCCATCACTTCATGCCAGACAGATGGGAAAACAGTGGAAACAGTGACTGATTTTATTTTTATGGGCTCCATAAATCACTGCAGATGGTGATTGTAGCCATGAAATAAAAAGATGCTTATTCCTTTGGAAGGAAAGTTATGACCAACCTAGACAGCATATTAAAAAGGAGAGACACTACTTTGCCAACAAAGGTCTGTCTAGTCAAGGCTATGGTTTTTCCAGTAGTCATGTATGGATGTGAGAGTTGGACTATAAAGAAAGCTGAGTGCTGAAGAATTGATGCTTTTGAACTGTGGTGTTGGAGAAGACTCTGAGAGTCCCTTTGGACTGCAAGGAGATCCAACTAGTCCATTATGAACGTTCATTGGAGGGACTGATGTTGAAGCTGAAACTCCAATAACTTTGGCCACCTGATGCAGAGAGCTGACTCACTGGAAAAGACCCTGATGCTGGGAAAGATTGAGGACAGGAGAAGAAGGGGAAGACAGAGGATGAGATGGCTGGATGGCATCATCGAATCGATGGCCATGGGTTTGGGTGAACTCTGGGAGCTAGTGATGGAGAGGGTGGCCTGGCGTACTGTGATTCATGGGGTCGCAAAGAGTCAAACATGCCTGAGCGACTGAACTGACTTCCAACATATTAGCAAGTTGAGCTGGATAAAAGTTATATTGGGAAAAGTAAGTCATCAGTCTTCTAAAGAAAACAAATCCCCCCCTACCTCATAGCATTGAGGTAAAAAGCAAAACTGTGGTTTCAGAAAGACAATAATTGCAAACCTTGGATAAGTTATTGTCTATAAATTTGCAATTCCATACTAAAAGAGATTTGACAAGTAAACTGAAGGTGATTTAAGGATTCATGAGAAAGCTGTCTGAAAAGAAGTATGGAGTTCATCTTCTTTGAAGCTCTAAAAGGCATATTTCTAATAGTAATAAAAATAATGGTAGTTTTATTATTATAATAGAATAGCAATAATAATAGAAATAGTAATAGTAGTAACAAATGTCATCCATAGCTGAAGTGACCTTTAGCAATGCCTATTTTGGTATAAAAAATCATAGGACTAAGTCACTTAATTGTGAAAATAATGAAGTAAATATATATTCCTTATTCATGAGGAAGGCTTCAACCAGCAAAGTAATCTAAACTGTGATGCATCAAAGTAAACTGCTAAATATTCTTTTTGGTATCATAATCTGGTTCATTAACATAAGGAGAACCAGGCAGGATTATAATTCTTTCCCCTCAATTTTATTTTATTACCAAATATTTGTGTGTGTTTGCTCCAAGGAGGTTTGTGCATGAGTGTGTGTATATGTGTGTGTAAGAGACAAACTCGGAATGGATTTTTCCTTCACAGTAGAAAAAGTGTTTGAAAAAGAATGCTAGAGTGCTTCAGAGACAAAACTCTAGTGCCTCCCACACATTTAAAATTGCCTGTTTTTGAGATATGCAACATGTCTCCTCCAACAGAATATATGATCTAAAAAAAAAACAAAGAACAATTTTGTTCTTATTGTTTGTTGTCACTTACCATCCCCTACTTAGCATAATGCCTGATGCTGGAAATTTTATATCTGATGGATAAATAGATGAGATCATTTAAAATGAGTGAATATCCACCAGAGTACCTACCTCTGTAAATAGATGTTGTCATTCCATTCACCTGAGGGAGAGCATTAAGTTGTTCCTGATCTTTTGGAAGGAAGTCTTCTCTGCTCTGGGGCTAGAAGAAAGTTGTATATAAACCCCAAGATATGACATGAAAACCAAATCTTCTTCTGAGGAATTAACTTGCTTTCAAGCTCAGGGAAGCAGCAGGGGTTTGGAAGGGACTGTGAGGGTGAATTTTGTCTTTATTTCTTAAGAATATCTATTTATAGTAGCAAAACGTTCAATTAATTAATTTGTTTCATAGTCTGTTGATATAGACATCAAACTATTAATTATATACATAATTATATGTGGGGCTTCCCAGGTAACACAGTGGTACAGAATCTGCCTGACAATGCAGGAGACGCAAAAGACATGGGTTCGATCTTTGTGTTGGAAGATAGTCGGGAGAAGGAAATGGCAACCCACTCTGGTATTCTTGCCTGGGAAATCCCACGGAAAGAGGAGACTGGCAGGCTACAGTCCATGGGATTACAAAATTTTGGGCAAGACTAAGTGACAGAACACACACATATAATTATATGCAATATACATAGAATGCATATTTATTTATATAGTTGCATATTTATTTACACTTTAAAAATTATTATCCTAAGAATTTAAAAATATTGTAGTCTTGAACCGGCAGTAATTAACCTGGAGGCATGAGATTTTAGGTGATTTTCTGAGTCAAATCAAAGGAGGATGATCAGTTGGAGAGACAAGTGAAAGATAGGATAAAGCCTTGAAGAATATACATGTTTTTGAGAGGAAATCTCAGACACTGCTGTGGAAGAGGAGCCTGGTAGACTCAGAAAGGATGGGAGATTGAATTTATTGAAATTTGGGTATGAAATTAAATGTCACCTTATTTCCAAATGAAAGTTGGTGAGAAAGTGATACATTCATGACATACTCATCACCACGTCATCATCTCTAGGAAAACATTGTCTGGCATATAGCAAGTCCTCCTTAAGGTAATGTGATTGTTACCATTATTATTTTTATAATTATTGCTCTGATTGATATGGTGCCCAACCAAACAGTACGTAGAGAAGCATCTATTATACAACGAAGTGAATCAGCTACATGAATACATATATATCCCCTCCCTTTTGGACCTCCTTCCCAGCCCCATTCCCATCCCACCTATCTAGATCATCACAGAGCACCAAGCTGAGCAGAAACTAACACAACATTGTAAAATGATAGTACTCCAAAGGAAAAAAAGAAAGATTGCAAAAAAAAAAAAAAAAAGGAATAAAGAACCTCCTGTACAGCACAAGGAACTCTACTCAATATTCTGTAATGACCTATATGGGAAAAAGAATCTTAAAAAGAGTAGATATGTGTATATGCATGACAGATTCACTTTGCTGTACAGCAGAAACTAATACAACATTGTTAATCAACTGTGCTCCAAAAAAATTAATAAAAAATAAAAAGTATACTGCAAAAAATATATTTATTGAATGCCCTGTACTTTTGTAGATATAATGGGTGATACCAAAACTTGTTAATACCTGCAGTAAGAAATGTAAATTCAACTCTTCACATAAAGCATTTGTTCATAAAAGATTTAACCAGCAAAGAAAAAAGAATATAAAATTTATTTAGTACTAAATACTAAGGAAGCCCATTCATTTTCACTTAGTGCTTTGAGTCATGTCTGACAGAACTGGGCCTGAGCTCTCAGAGACAAATCATCTCTCTAGCTGAGGCTAGGACAGATATCAAAAGATTTCTCATAGTAGTTTTGCTACCCACACAACCTAAGAGTTGAATGGAGACTTAAAAGAGTGACAAATTAGTGGCAGGATGTGATTTTCAGGTCTAATTTTTTTTTTTTTTTGCCAAAGAAAACAAATGTCATTTTACTCCTTGTTCTTTTTTAAAGAGACATAAGCAAATTGTAAGGAAGCTGTTAAGGGATCCAGATAATGAAAATTCATGGAAAAATGAGGCATCTTTTTTCAAGTCCCAAGAGTTGAGGACAAATGTGATTATTCAATGTGCAGGGTATTCTAATTAAGAAATGAGCTCACAGTTACCTTTTGAGTAGCCCTCGCTATTGCTGATTGTCTGTAGCAGAAATGTTCAAAGAGGCCAAACATGCTGTGTGGAATTGACAACAAAGTACACAACAATTTAGCCAATACAATCTTTGCAGGAACTGTGCAGAGAAAGTATAAGCCTTTTCTTTTCCTTATATGTTGGGCCAGCATTCCTTGAACAGAAATATTTTATATCTTTCCTTTGGATTTTAAGACCTGTCAATAGAAAGACAGGAAAGGACAGTGGACATATAAAGCTTAAAATCATTTTTCTCTGAAGATGTAATCAAAGATTAGTTGAGTGGTTTTTATGAAGTATTATTTATGTTTATTACCTTCCCAGTATAAAAAGGAAAAATGAATTGACTTTCATAAGGAAGATTTTTGCTTGTTGTTAGCTTGGTTTTGTTTTGTTTGACTAAACTTGTATTTAATTAATTTACTGGTTAAGGAAGTTAAAATGGTCAAACTGGTTCTTTATTGGAACAAGCTCATTAATTTTCCTTTGTACAGATATTAATTCATTTACCGATACCAATACATTTCATATTGTTTAATGTTATTGTATCTAATTAAAATTATATATTGCATTGTTAACTTATACCCTTCCATGAACTCCTAGATCTAAAAGAACTTTTATCATCTTAATTTAGAAACTGTCCTTCTTAAAAGAGAGTCTTACAAAAATTCTAGACACATTTTAAGGAGTGTTTTAAGAATAGCAAACCTTAAAACTGTCAGCTTTAGTTTATAGGTTTAGAAATGTAAAAAGTCTGTCTCTGGTACCTAACAGGTGCTTATTAAAAATGCTCATTGTAAGCTCAAGAAAACATCTTGTATGGAACTAGAAATGAAAAAAGTGAATCAAGTTTAAAGTATCAACCTTTCCCTCTGAAGTTATTTGGGGGTGGGAAAAATTTTAAGTTAGAAATTTGTATAAGCAATCTATAGGAAAATAATGAGCTTCTCCTTCTGATTAAATAACTAAAAACTTAAACAGAAAGGGTTTATTTAAATAGTTAATACCTGTAAAGTACATACCAAAAATAAGAGGATAATACAAACATCAAAAAAGAAAAGCATAGTTTATAATTAGGTAAAGAGAGAAAACTATGAGTATTTTACCATTTGGCTTTCCCTGGGGGCTCAGTTGGTAAAGAATCATTTATTTATTCAGTCACCAAATGTACCTTGGCAACTACTAAGTACTTAAAACTAATCTAGGTTCCAGGGACAAAATAATGTGCCTAGATGAAGAAACAAAATATTTGAAATTAATCTCTAAGGGAAAAAAGTTTTCATAGACTCTTCCGCATCTATGCAGGATTCCAACTGTGGGATCAAATCTGATGAACTCAAGAAAATAAGCTGCATAAAGACAACATCTGCCCTCCTCTTCTATTAATAAATGTGAGACCTGATGGAATATGTTTTATTTGCAGTTTTTAAGGTTCTGTGATTCTGAGGATCTCCAAAGAAATGATAAATAGAAACGAAAATATGGACCAGAGGCAAAGGACAAATGCTGTTTTCTCTTGGCCTCATGAGTGGCAGGCTTGCTGTCAGTGACCTTTGACCTGTTTCTGTCAATTCAGAGAACATAACTATCACAGGGAAATAACACAGTATCATGCATTCTTCATAGCTACCAAATATACTCCATATTACCTTTTGGTTACAGGATTCTTGATGTTCTTCTATTGTAATGTTGATTTTATTTTTACCAGATGCTTGGCCCTGTGCCTTGGGTTACCCCGGTTCACTGGTCCAACAAACAAAACAAAATTGGAATCATATTGAGTACATACATCTGATGAAATAATGATATGAAAGAAAAAGAAGAAGAAGTTCCAAAGCGGAAAAAAATTGAAGTACTGTCTTATAAGGGTAGGATCACGAATGCCAAGAACCTTTGAGAACTGAACTCAGCATTCTCAAGAAAGCTTTAATGTGTGAGCAAATTCCAGTGGCTACCAGGACAAAATGTACGTATATTGTTTCACACAGCTTTGTTTTAAGGGACTGGGAGAAGGACTTACTATGTAAGAAATGAAATGCATATCCCCCCTCATGTCCAAAAACCCGTCGTAGGGATATTTGTCAAGGCCTGTCTACATAAAATTAGATTTTTAATAGACTTTAATATTTATGTTAGATTGATCTTGGCAGATGTTTTTGAGTTAATCGCTACATTCAATAAATCAGGCTGAAGAACTCACCTTAGAGCACAGACTTCTCTCTTTCTCAAATAAACAATAGCTGTGTGTTTAGTAACTTAAGAGAATGTGCAGGCAGTCCAGTTGAACTTGACCACATAGCTTCCTACCTTTTCTGGTGCCTACATGCTAGCAGTACTGACTGCTCTTTAATCAGCCTCTTGAGTTCCTAACTCCTGAAAGATGATAGATAAAAGCAATCCGTGACATATGGGCAATAATGGAAAAGAATGTGTCACTTAGAGCCAGAAAACCATAGGTAGGAGTAATAGCTCTGCCCGTGATGAAGTGTAGGGCCTTGGAAAACCACTGCCTTTTTATGAGCTTCAGCTTCGGTATTTTTATCTTTGAAAAGGGAATTATAATGCATTTCTTGTCTATCTAGTAAGGTAGGTGTGATGACTGAATGAGAACATGTGTGGGAAGACTTTGTACATTAGCAAGTGCCTTACCTTTGAGAAGTATTTGCAACATGTGAAAATAACATTGAAATTGGAACCTTGAAGCATCAGCATGTTTGACAGTACACTATTGATATTTCAATAAATGTTTTGGAGACATTTGAACAAATCTTGTCACATTCTTCAACTTATTTTCAATTCCAACTTACCTGAGAGAACCCTGACTCCTTGTCACTTCATGTCCATGTATTGTACATTCAGAAAGCATCAGGAGCTAAGAACAAGTGTTAAGCCTCTCCAGGTTTCCACTGAGATGAATACCTGGGGAATACAGTTTCAGTTTATAACAAAAGCCAGAACTAGGCCTTTGGATTTCTGATTACAGAGACCATTTTCTCAACTAAAACATAGAAAGGTGTTTAATCACATTTTAGGGGGGGTTTAAAAACACATAAAATTAAATATACCCTGTATACTATTTTTAAATGTACAGTTCAGTAGTGTTAAATATATTCTCATTGTGCAGCAGAGCTCTATAAGTTTTTCATCTTGTAAAACTTAACTCTATAACCACTAAACATTAATTATCCCTTTCCCCACCTCTTGGCCATCGCCTTTCTATTTTCTGTTTCTATGACGTTGACAACTTTGAATTCTTCATATGCAGGGACTTCATAGTGTATATGTGCTTTCATGACTGGCTTATTTTGCTTAGTACAATATCTTCAAGTTTTCATCCATGTGTTAGCATGTGACAGGTTTCTTTCTTTTTTAAGGTTTCATAATATATCCCCATACACACACACACACAGAGGGGCTTCCCTGATGTCTCAGTGGTAAAGAATCCACCTGCAATGCAGGAGATGCAGGAGACATGGGTTCAGTCCCTGGTTTGGGAAGATAATCTGGAGGAGGGCATGGCAACCCACTCCAGTCTTCTTGCCTGGAGAATTCCATGTACAGAGAGCCTAGCGGGCTATAGTCCATAATTTCACAGAGTTGGCTACTACTGAAGTGACTGAGCATGCACATATACAGCACACTTTCTTTATTCATCTATCTGTCCATGGACATTTGGACTGCTGCCACCTCTTGACTATTGTAGATAATGCTGCAGTAAATGGGTATGCAAATATATCTTCAAGATCCTGATTTCAATTCATTTGAATAAATATAAGAGGCAAAGCAAGATCACAAGGTAATTATATTTTTAATTTTTTGAGAAACCCCCATGTTGCTTTCCATAAAAGCTACAGGACTTCATATTCTCACTGACAGTTCACAAAGGTTCTAATTTCTCTACTTCCTTGCCAACATTTGTTATTATCTCAAGCTTTTCTTTTTTTTTAGTAACTACCCTAATGGGCTTGAGATGATACTTCACTGTGTGTCTTTGACTTGCATTTCTCTTATGATTAGTAAAGTTGAAACTTTTTTCATATGAGTGTTGATCATTTGGATATCTTATTTGGAAAGTTACCTATTTAAATGCTTTACTCATTTTATAATTGACCTATTTGATTTTTTTAATAATTGAGTTATTTAATGATTGATTTGAGTTATTTTAATTCCTTGTGTATTTTAGATATTAACCCCTTGTCAGAAACCTAACTAAAAGATAATTTCTCCCTCTCATAGACTTCCTTTTCCCTCAACGTATTGAAATTTTTGTTTGATACTGTTAAAATATTCATGCCACCCAAAGTTAGATTCAACACAATCCATATCAAAATCTCAATGAAATTCTTTGCAGAAATAGAAAAACATATCCTAAATATGCAAAAGAATGAAGTTGGATACTTACCTTACACCATACTCACAAAAAAACCTTCAATAGGAATTAAAGACTTTAATGTGAGACTTAAAACAATAAAACCTCTTAGACAAAAACAAAGGAAAATAGTAAAGGACATTGGAGTTGGCAATAATTTTATTTTGATAGGACACCACAAGCACAGGCAACAAAAGCAAAATTGTCCAATGGCACTATATAAAACAAATAAACACTTTAAATTAAAAGTACAATGTAATAAAAAGTATGTTGTGAAACCTCACAATATATCAAATAACCACAGTAGAAAGCACTCTAAATTATACAGGGACTTGTAGGCAAGGCACTGGGGAAAATGTTGGCACTAGTCAAGTGAAGTGGAAGCAATGGACATAGCCTGACCCTGTGTGTCTTAGTTTAGAGGCCTGAAACCATATGACCTAAGAGAAAAGGTTTAAGCAGTCATCCCTTGGTAGCTGAGGGTGATTCGTTCCAGAACCTGTTTAGGTACCAAAAGCTGAGGATGCTCAAGGCCTTATATAGAATGGTATATTACTTGCATATGGATTTCCCAAGTGGCTCAGTGATAAAGAATCCACCTGCCAGTGCAGGAGATACAAGTGACACAGGCTCGATCCCTGGGTCAGGAAGATCCCTTGAAAGAGGAAATGGCAACCCACTCCGGTATTCCTGACTGGAAAATCGCTTGGGCAAAGGAGCCTGGAGGGCTACTGTCCATAGAGTTGCAAAGAGTCAGATAGACCTGAGCGACTGATCACACACCATACAACCTGTGTACATTCTCTTATATACTTTAAATTATCTCTAGATTATTTATAATACCTTATACAATGTAAATGGTGTCTATGTAAATAGTCGCCAGTGTGCAGAAGATTCACATTTTTGAAGATTTCTGGAATATTTTTTCAAATATTTTAAATCTGGTTGAATCCAGGGATGAGGGCACAGTGGGTATGGAAGAAGGTTGACTGCAACATGGTTTGGCTGGAGGAAAGCAAACATGTAAGTAAAAGAGATAGCAACTTACCCTGTTATTTAAGGGATTTCATGTATCATTCTCCTATTTTGTCTTACAATTTATCTGAGTTTGAAGTTAGGTACACTTATTTTTGCTTAGTTCCTTTCTATCTTCATCTATGATAGATATAATAAAATCTTTATCCATTTGAAGATTTCTTGAGTACTTGCTGTATAGAAGAGAGCTAAGGCTTATAAAAACATAAATCTTATAAAATCCATATTCCCTGTTGTCTACATTTTATTATATAAAAACCTCTTCTTGAAGTTAAATCTAGCTTATTCAACAACAGTTTATTGAGTTTCTGTTATCTGTCAGGCCACATGAAAGGCTCTGGGAGTACAAAGATAAATACACTTAAATTTTTTCATTTATATCCATGGATTCTATTTATCAATGTTTTATCTTTTCTTTGAGTCAGCCCTGAGTTCTTCATGGACATCTTAAGTTACATATCTCTGAACAAGATACATTGCTCTCCTCAGTGTCTAATAAATAGAATTTATTACCAAAACTTAACACCAGTTGGATTCAATAAACACTTATTGAGCAAGTCTATGTGTGAGGCAACAAAGTACACAAGGGATGTAAAGATAGAGAAGAGGCCATCCTTTCTTTATTTTAAAATACAAAAGAACAAAATGATAGCAGGGAGATTTCTAACACTTATTCCCTCTAGAAACATCAATTTAAATAACTATCCACATGCAATAATAGCCTCTCAAGAGGCAAGGATTACAGGTGAGAGATCACAGCACCTGGATGAAGCTCAGAAATGAAAAGATGCATTGAGGAGGGCAGAAAAGACAGATTCACACTAATCCATCAATCTTCCCTCAAGACCAGGCAGCCCATCTTCCAGTGGGAGAGAGAGAGTGAAGTGAGCAGATTATTTCACCTCTGATCCTGCAACCAGCTTTCCCAGCACCAAGTTGACCCTTGCCGTCCTAAGTGGCTTCCTGTATGCTCCTGCAAATTCAGACCCCCAATCACTTCGCCACTTACTGGCCCCAGTGGTCCAAGTTATCATCCTGGCACAAGAGTCCCAGCAGCTCCTGTGGATCCAGGACCCCAGCCTAACTAGCCCCTGCCATCTCCAGCTGAACCAGGCAACTCTAGCAGCCCAGGAAGCTCCTGTGACATCAGGCTCCCAGAGGGCTCCTATGAATCCAGGCCCCAGGATTGATCCAGGACTTGCAAGCTTCAACAGACCCAGGACAGTTTCACAGCTCCCAGGGGTTTCCTGAGCCCTAGGTTCCCAATCCACCTGAGGACTGGCCACCTCCAGGAGCCCCAGAAGGCTCCTGAGATCCCAGGCAGTTTCCAGGGACTCCGGGGTCCCAGCAGGCTCCCATAAACTCAAGTTTCTGGCCATCTTAGTGCCAGCCAGCTCCTACAGCCCAGGGCAGTGTCTGTAGTGCCAGGATCCCAATCAGTACCCCAAAACTCATGTTCCAGGTGAGCACCTGAGAACCACACTCCCACTCAGGCCCTTTACGAGGCTAATTACCATAGATGCACACTTTAAACCTACAGCCCCAAGTTTCATGCCTAACCTTGTGTCAGGCTGGCCTCATTGACTTAGACTTCAGAAAACTCTGAAGACCCAGGCTCCCAGCCAACTCCATCACTAGGCCAAACCCCTGTGGCCCCAGCATCAGACTGGCCTCTGCACCCCCCAACCTCTAGGTCCACCCCTCAGCCCCTAAGTTAGAGGCCTCACTTTTATCACCTAAAAAAGGGAGTTGGACACAGAATCTTTTTCTTAGATAAACTGGTTGTACAACCAGCTACTATTGCTAAAGATTTTTAGAATGGCATTTGGTACTGGTAGTCTAGAGTGAAGGTTGCTCATTAGTGTCTGACTCTTTGTTACCCCATGAACTGTAGCCCACTAGGCTCCTCTGTTCCTTGAAATTTTCCAGGCAAGAATATTGGAATGGGTTGCCATTTCCTTCTCCAGGGAATCTTCTTGACCCAGGAATAGAACCTGGGTCTTCTGCCTCAGGGGCAAATTCTTTACCATCTGAGCTATGAGGAAGCCCTGGTAAATGTTCAGTAAAAGTTGCCTATTATAATTAATTTATCCTGAATATGTTTTTCAAATTGAAAGGCTTACAGATGCAAGATTATGATTTATAAAGAAATACATGTCCACCTTGTTTTTATTGTTCTCAGAGACTTAGTAGTTTCATCCATTTGCCTTATAAGGATTGTAAATTCTTACAAAAGCATATGCTCTTGGCACAGAGGTGAGTAACAGAACTTGGAACAATATATGAATGTTGAAAACCTTAGAGATTGTGAACCATATTACCGAGAAGAAAATTTCTGGGCTATGGATTTGTAATGATTCACTGAGCATGGAGGAGGTAGGAGTGGCTCATTCCCTGAATAACAAGGATGAGTGACCACACAAGTGACATAAGTTCAGATACTGTGGCACAAGTGGGTACTCAAGAGCTAGAAACTGGGTCTTGGGAGCGTCAAGAAAAGTTTCAGTAGCCAACTGGCATGGAGCTGGTGGTGTCTGTGGGCAGCACAGAAATGGAACATTGAACTGCAAACAAGCCAACCAAGCCTTGACAATGCTATTTTTATGTCAGCAAAATGGATAGAAAACTGTAGAGGCTTTCCCAAGAATGTTCTGCATTGCATAAACTCCAGCATATATATGTCTGCTGTGAATCAGAATCATAGAGAGAGCCTGAGTCTCCAATGCATGGACGAAATACAATGTGCTGCCAATCTTGAGAAAGATTTGATTTGATAAAATACAATAATGTGATTTGTTTTGAGTCTAAGAATTGTGGAGTATAGTTATCCCATTTAACTACCTAAGGGCTTGAGGAAAATACTCTGTTAGACCCAGACCAACGTCAAGTTATAGAATATGGCTTGCTTCACTTTGTGTGTCTGTTCTTTATTGTGGTGATTGGATAGATGAATGGAAATGAGACTAATAACATCAAATGTTCTTTTCACAAACACCAAAACAGAGATTCAATAAATTGGAACCATGTTGGGTCCAAGGTCATGCTTAATTAGAATGAAGGAAGCCCTGGAGAATGAAAAAGACCCTCATACAGATGAGTAATTCAAAAATTAAATGGTCACATGTGAAAAAAAAATTAACAACACCAGCAACATGTTGTTATATTGCCTCAGGAAAGTTTTACCAACTAGGCTTGATAGAGAAGTCTATAGATGACTCATTGAATTTTGAATGTGCACAGGTGGAAGCTGTTTGCAGAATACCAGCATTTGAGAGTGTGGAATGAGTTTGAATCCCAATTCTACCATGTATTAGTTGTGCATATTTAGGTAAAACATTTTATCATATTCAGTGTCCATTTATTCTGCAGTAAACACTGGGATAATACTGACCAATTGGGCAGAATTATAAATAGTTACATGATTAATTCACATAGGAAAGTCCCTCACTTAGTACATGGCACATTTTAGAAGTTCAACTGATTTGGTTCAGTTCAGATGAGAGCATTCAAATCAGGAATAAATTTTTTATGTATACCCATGGTGGATTCATGTTAATGTAGGGCAAAACCAAAACGATAATGTAAAGAAAAATAAATAAATAAATAAATAAAATTAAAAATAAATAAATAAAATTAAAAATAAACAAATAAAATTAAAAATAAATAAATAAGTAAATAAAAATGGCTACAGGGGAAAAAAAAAAAGAAGTGAGAATCCCTAAAAAATAAAATAAAATGTTGGTTAAACATCTGGTTACTCTGATCTAGACATGCTAGATTGTTTGAATGGTATTTAAAGGAAAGAAAATCATGACTTTTAATAAAGAAAGGAATCTCTAGCCTGTGAAATGAAACTTCATAGTGAAACAAAGAAAATATTTAGTATTAAAGACTTTTGTTCATAATTCACCTTGTGAAAATAGAACACACACACATATGTATCATTTTTTCATATCATTTTAAGTTACTAAAGCTAAATTTAGTTGAATAATTTTGAAAAATCAAGAGGAAATAATTATCAGGAATAAAAGCAGAAAAAAATCAAATGGGACATTCAAAGTGTTAAGAAAAATACTATCAACTTGGAATTCTATACCCAGCACAATTCTATACCCAGTATATCTACATCTGTACATCTATGAATACATATTCATGAATAGTTTCCTTATTTTAATTTGTAACTGACATAAAGTAAAACATATAACACAGACTGGAATGAGACTGAGCAATCACAATTAGCCTACCAAGCTTCTCTCTCCTTGGAATTTTCCAGGCAAGTGAGTCGCCATTTTCTTTTCCAGGAGATCTTACCCACCCGGGAATCAAACCCACCTTTCCTGCATCAGCAGGCAGATTCTTTACCACTATACTACCTAGCAAGGATTAAAACTTGTTCAAATAAAAATAGTGTATGAATGGTTATCTTCCCAACCCAGGGGTTGAATCTGGATCTCTTGCATCTCCTGAATTGGCAGACAGATTCTTTACCAACTGCACCACCTAGGAATCAATAGCCAGTATATCTACATCTATATATCCATTAATATATATTAATGAATAGTTTCCTTATTTTAATTTGTAACTTCATAAACCAAAACATGTAACACAGACTGTGATGAGAACCTGAGCACTCACAAGTAGAAAGAGGGCTGGATTAAATAGGCTAGAGGACATGGAGCAGGATAAACATAAATAGGACATAATCTTTGATGAAGAAATAATGATAGAATGAAGAAGAAATGTGATAGTACTATAGAGCTGTAAAAGTGGTTGTGGGAATATGAATTCATGAGAGGCTGTAAAGAAGAGAGAAATATATATGACGAAATTAATAGAGAAAATAAAATACAAATATATATTTATACATGGGTTATATAAGCAAAATAGATACTTTCCAGAAGAAGGCAAAGTTTTAAGTACTGTTTGAAAAAGTGAAAGAAAGCAGAAAGGCTTTTCTTGGTAAGTGTGATTATGTTTAGGGGAAAACATGTCAAAGCAAGGCTATTGAAATTTGAGTAGAGATCCTCCAAGGGGCAATGATATTAATAGCAGATATTCTCTGCAGTGGCTGAGGGAATCCAACAGGAAGTCATGCAAAAAGCAGTTGGAGAAGAGAAAGGCTAGAATAGAGCACCTAATGGATGCTCAGCAGTAAGGTTTTAAGTGGAGGATAGAAATATGAGCAATAGAATAATGCAAATAAGTCATGTTAGAGAAAATTTATTCTCACTGCTGTTTCACAGATTTAGAGGTGAATTATTATACCATAAAAGTTGATCAAGTAACATTTTGGATGGACTTTGGTGGGTAGCTTCCTCTCCTTTGCAAGATGTTTTCATAGTGAGGGAACATTTATTACTGCAATCCTCTGGTCTCCTTTTCCATGGAAAAGATGACTTATTGATTAGTGAGGTTTATAAAAGGTTCTGAGCATGCAGCATGACTGAATTCCTTTTTCCCTTAGGTATTCATACTATAAGAAGCCCCAGTTCATCCCTGACTCTCCATGGTACATGTTTAAGTGAGTAGACCTCTAGGAAGGGATTTGTGTGGGTGGGTATATATTTAAATTTGGGCTTTCATACTAGGCAAGCTACAGCTACTATACTCCATCTGCTTGACTCTTGCATTTCTCAATACTTTTGAACTTTTATGGGGATTAGGATCCTTATTTACTATCTCCATCAAGTCTTAGGACAAATGAATTAAAAATGAAGTATAGGATATATCTTTGTCTTTTTTAATAATCCCACAATAACCTGGGATTCTGTATTTTTTTAATTTATTGCACTATAATTTACATACCATAAAATTCGCTTGTTCTCCTTGTACAATTCAACAATTTTTGGTATATTTAGAGTTGTGTGACTATCACTATAGGCATAGGGTTCTTGTTTTTTGTTTTTGGCCACACAGCATATGGGATCTTAGTTCCCTGACCAGGGATGGAACACCACACTCTCTACTTTGGAAGTACAGAGTCTTAACTAGTGAACCACCAGCGAAGTTCCTACCCTCTTTCATAAAATACTCCTGTTTTAGCTCTAGTCTTGGATGTCTAATTATTAATTGGCAATATTCTGGAAAGATGTTAGCATTAGTTACCAAAATTGGGGAGTCATTGCTTATTTTATTCCTCCATTTTTCTCTTTCAGGAGTCATCATGTTCTGACTGGTGGTATATAAATTGTCCTAGTGAAGAGATGAATAAGGAGTTGCAAAATTTTTAAAAATTGAGAATTCACTACACTAAGACAATATTTAGAGTTATGAGTGATTCAGTTTGTCCAGAAAGAAGATTGGGAAGATAAGAGGACACAGAGAAGAACTTTGCATTTGAAGTCATGGACTGAGGAAGGGCAGAGAGTGAACACAGGAAGTGTCTATTTATAGAATGGAAGAAAAGTGAGATGCAAAGGACATTAGGGGTACTAAGGAAGTAAGAGAAATGAGAGAAAAGATGAATAGGTTAAAAAGAGTCATCTAGGCATGTGTGTGTATGTGTGTGTGCTTAGTCATGTCCTATTTTTTTGTGACCCCAGGGACTGTAGCCTGAGAGACTCCTCTTTTCATGGAATTTTCCAGGCAAGAATACTGGAGTGGGATGCCATTTCCTTCTCCAGGGGATCTTCCGAACTCATGGATCTTGCATCAGAGTGAGGCTTAAAATGCATGTGTTCCTTGAAGTAGTCACTGGAGTAGAGTGATGGTAACAACCACTGGTGTTGAGGAAGACAACCACTGGTACTAAATTAATGAATTATCTCATTTACATCCTAGTAATTCAGGGTGATGGCCAGATTTTTGTGAAGTGTTTAGATCTTAGCTATATTTAATTATGATCTTGTTGTTGCTGTTCAGTTACTAAGGTGTGTCTGACTGCAGCCCCATGGACTATAACATGCCAGGATTCCCTGTCTTCACTATCTCCTCGAGTTTGCTTAAACTCACATCCACTGAGTCGGTGATGCCATCCAACCATCTTATCCTCCATCATCCCCTTCTCCTGCCCTCAATCTTTCCCAGCATCAGGGTCTTTCCAATGAGTCAGCTCTTTGCCTCAGGTGGCCAAAGTATTGGAGCTTCAGCATCAGTTAGCTATGATCTTAAAGAATGATTAACAGTCACCATATTTTAATTGAGCTTTTGCTAAATGTCAAATACTATTCTAAGGCACTCTTGAATCAACAATAAACCAAGCTGACAAGATTCCTCATTTCCTTGAGCTTATATTTTAAAGGAAGAAAGAAACATTATGTGAATAAATGAGAAAAATGTCATATAGTGATCTTTCCAAGTAGAGAGTTTATAAAGAGGGATGTGACGAAAGTGACAGTCTGAGTTCTTTAAACTGGTACTTAGAGAGGCCTCTGTGCATGTAAGGATGTCCTTTAGGTTGCTAAAAGATAGTGATGGGCTGGGCAGAGTGTGGCATGAGCCACAAAGGAGATGTGTTCTGATCCTCCAGTCCTGCTGTGCCAGGCATTGTCCACAAAAAAATATTTCTTCCTTTCCCTTCTGAGAAGGCAACCAGCAAAAGCTTCTTAATTTGGTCTTGCTTAGTGGTAAGTCAATGTCTATACATACAATTATGTTCCCAACAGAGGAGAACTAGATGAGCACATACATTAAAATCAGAAAGAGGAATAATTATTCCATCTTTTTAGAATACTAGATGCCTATACCATAGCAAGTTATGTATTGTAGCTTAAGTTGGGCATTTTTTCCATTAACTTTGAGATGAGGAAATTGAGTCCTTGGAAAAAAAAAAGAGGCATTTAAGGCTTCATGTTGATTCTGGGGCTCAGCCCAGGGCAAGGTTAAGTCTTCTGATTCTAGTTTAAAGCTTTGGAACAGTCAAACTTCTTTAAGTGTAAATGACACTGTTGGCTAATTTTGTATTACATATTGAATGCCTATATTGTAGTGGCCACTGGATGGATTGACAAAGAGAAATTAGACAGACTTTTAAAATATCCAATGACTGACTAACCACTAAAACAGATTCAAGGAAAACAATGTCAAATACTCAGAAATACACAATTTGGACTACGTTTTAAAGGCATGTTGTGGGCACATCTCAGAGAAACAAAATGGCAGCTCATCAAAAGCATACTTATTTGGGCTTTAGCCACAGAGAAAAATCTGATTCCAAAGGCAATCACTCTAAGCACATATGGGTTTGTTTGTTTTCTTGTTTCAGACCCTCCCTGCCTTTTGCTCAGTTATTAAAGGTAGCCTCCACCAGCAAAGAGGAAATCATCAGAATTATGTTTTCCAGATTATTTAGAGATAGTGAAAGCAAAGACTATCTTTGTTTCCCCAAAGTCCATAAGTGCATCAGGAAAATTTGTCATCTCTGCTGAGAAAATGGATTAATTAATGATCTGAAAGTCTAGCAGAGACTTAGATAACAATAGCATGGACTCTTGATGTTTGCTTATACAGATTACAAAGGGGCTTGAAACCACTGTATAAGGATTTTGATGGGCTTGAAACAAAAGATAAAAATAAAAAGCAGCCAGTTGGGTCTTATGAAGAGCCCTTCCCTGTTGAAGAGAAAGAGGGAGAGATTGTAGTAGAAGATATTTCATTTGATTCAGAGAAGGCAGCTGATAACCCCAACAAGAGGAAAGGAGTGGGGAAGGGAACTGTTCAGCAAATGCGTATTTAAGGCATATTGTGTGTTTATCTGAGGCACCACAGCAAACAAAAACAAATTAGATGTGATCTGTGCCCTTAAAGTGTGAAGCCAAAAGGAGATAAGGAGATATATCATAAGGAGATACATCTTCTCATCGGGAGACACAGAATAACAGATGGACATGGGAATAATAGAGAATTGCTGAGGTTAATGAAACTCAGAGGGCGCAAAGAGAAGTCAGGGGAGATTTACTTGGGAGGTTATGTATTAGCAGGAGTTTGCTAATTTTTCCTCAAATTGCTTTTTTAAACTAGTTTGTATTAGAGTATAGTTGGTTTGCAATGTTGTGTTAGTTTCTGCCGTACAGCAAACTGAATTGCTTTGGCATATACATATATCCACTCTTTTGAAGATTCCTTTCTCATATAGGTCATTGCAGAGTGTTGAGTACAGCTCCCTATGCTACATAATAGGTCCATAATATACAAATGTCTATTTTATATATAGTTGTGTGTATATATGGGCTTCCCTGGTGGCTCAGTGGTAAAGGGTCCACTTGCCAGTGCAAGAGACTCCGGTTCCATCCCTGTGTCAGAAAGATCCTCTGGAGAAGAAAATGCCTACACACTCCAATGTTCTTGCCTGGGAAATCCCATGGACAGAGGAGCCTGGCAGGCTATAGTCCATGGGGTCACAAAGAGTCAAATATGACTTAGAGACTAAATAACAACAACATCTGTATATATCAAACAAAATCTCCCAATTTATCCCTCCTCACCTTTACCCACTTGGTAACTATAAGTTTGTTTTCTACATCTGTAGCGCTGTTTCTATTCTGTAAATAAGTTTAATTGCACTAGCTTTTTAGATTCCACATATAAGCAATATCATACGATATTTGTCTTTGTCTGACTTACTTTCACTCAATATGACAATCTCTGGGTCCATTCATGTTACTGCAAATAACATTATTTTCTTCTTTTTTATGGCTAAGTAATATTTGATTGTATATATGTATCACATCTTTATCCATTCATCCATCAGTGGACATTTAGGTTGCTCCCATGTCCCAGTTATTGCAAATAGTGCTACAATGAACAATAGGGGGCATGTATCTTTTTGAATTATAGCTTTCTCTGGATATATACCCAGGAGTGAGTGACTGCTAGATCATATAGTAGCCCTATTCTCAATTTTTTAAGGAACCTCTATACTGATCTCCCGGAGAAGGCAATGGCACCCCACTCTAGTACTCTTGTCTGGAAAATCCCAAGGATGGAGGAGACTGGTTGGCTGCAGTCCATGGGGTTGCTAAGAGTTGGACACAACTGAGTGACTTCACTTTCAGTTGTCACTTTCATGCATTGGAGAAGGAAATGGCAACCCACTCCAGTGTTCTTGCCTGGAGAATCCTGGGGACGGGGGAGCCTGGTGGGCTGCTATCATGGGGTTGCACAGAGTCGGACACAACTGAAGTGACTTAGCAGCAGCATACTGATCTCCATAGTGGTTTTATCAATTTACATTCCCACTGACAATTTAGGAGGGTTTCCCTATCTCCACACCATCTTCAGCAATTATTGCTTGTAGATTTTTTTTTTGATGATGGCTGTTCTGACCTGTGTAAAGTGATACCTCATTTTAGTTTTGATTTGAATTTCTCTAATAATTAGAGATGCTGAACATCTTTTCGTGTCCTTTTTGGCCATCTGTATGCTTTATTTGGAGAAATGTCTATTTCGATCTTCCACTCATTTTTGATTAGGTTGTTCGTTGTATAAAGTAAGTTAAGGTGAAATCATACCATCCATGAGTGTTTAGAACAGGAAAGACTCTTCAAAATCGTGCATCGTTTCCAGACCAGAGAGGTTTAATTCATGAGTCCGAGTGACAGCGACAATAGCCAAAGTGAGTTGCACCATTGCATAGCATGTGAAGTTCCAAACACATTTTCACAGGTCCCTGGAGGGCAACCAAGCTAACTGCTTGGTAATGCATTTTGTTTGATTAAATTTCATTAACACTGTTATGGAAAGTCAGTGAAGCTAGTGAGGAGAAAATCATTCCCCCACTCTAAGGGTGGGTTTTCAATATATACTAGGACAATTTGACTATATTTAAAATGTAAGTATTTCTCGTTACCCCAAGACTGTCCTTAACTGCAGCCCTCAAAACGGATTTCATTCAACCTCATTGATTTAAATGTCTATCGAACTTCCCAAGCCCCTCAATCAACAAACAAATTTGGGGCATAGAAAAACTTTCCTCAAACGATCTTTAGTATAAGAAGAGAGTTGCATATTAGTTCAGAAACAATTGAAAATAGACATATAAGTATACATGTATTCTCCATATATTAGTTCTCAGAAGATTATACAAATGTGTTTAGTATTTATATTTCAGAATCTTCTAGGTATCTGCTTCCTCCTAATAGGAATAAAGAGTTCCTCAACTCAAGTGCTCAGGTCCAATAGTTTGAGAAGATGTGTGCTTAAATGCAGGAAGGACTTACATTGACATTAAAGATAATTTTTGAGTTTTTAGCTGGTTTTTGACTTTTGAAACAAATAAAAATTCTGTTTTTTCATACATTGTGTCAGTTTCAAACTGGTGTCACAATGAATTATCAAACACTTTGTGGCTTAAATCAATACAAAGTTTAATCTTACAATTGGAACCTCAGAAATCTGAAATGAATCCTGCCTGCGTGTTAAGTCGCCCCAGTGGAGTCTGACTCTGCAACCCTATGTGCGGTAGCCCACCAGGCTCCTCTGTTCATGGGATTCACCACGCAAGAACACTGGAGTGGGCTGCCATGCCCTCCTTGAGGGGAACTCGCAGCCCAGGGATGGACCCCGCATCTCTGATGGCTCCTGTATTGGCAGGCGGGTTTTTTGCCACTAGCGCCACCTTCTGCTGTTTAGTCGCTGAGTCATACCCGACTCTGCGACCCCAGGGACTCTGACCTGCCAGGCTCCTCTGTCCATGGCGTTTTCCGGGCAAGAATACTGGAGTGGGTTGCCATTTCCTTCTCCCGCGCCACCTGGAAAGCCCCCAAATGAGTCTTACACAGCTAATATCAAGGTGTCAGAATTCTGCTTGTTGGAGGCTCCAGGACAGAATCTGCTTGCCTTTTCCTTCTTCCAGCCTATCGTCCTTTCCTCATGGCCCTTTACCACTCCCACCTCTGCTTCAGTTGTCACGTCTCTATCTCCGACCCTCTTGCCTTCCTCTTTTAAGGACCCTTGTGATTACATTGAATCCACTCAGATAATCTCTTCATTTCAACATCCTTACATTAATCACATTTGCAAAGTCTTTTTTTTTTTTGCTATGAAACATAACATTTTTGAGGCTTGAATGTGAGCTTCTTTGGGGATCCATTATTCACACTACCATAGACATCAAAAGCTAAAAAAGAAAAATAAATAACTTTCAAGAAAGTAATAATTTTGAAAGCAATAGCTTTTTTTGGAAAGCAACAGCTTTCAAAGGACATGTTTTTTTGTTCCCCTTATTTCCAAAAAAAAAAAAAAAAAAAAAACCCAAAGGCATTTGAATATCTTTATAACCAACCCAATATGAACACAATATAAAATAAATGTAAGATTTCAAGCTTCTTCCAGAAACTAAATGAACTTTTGCCAAGTAAGTCACAGTTTCTAATTTCTAATGTGGTCAAGGACAAAAAAAAAAAATCTACTGTGCTTTATGAAGAAGCTATTTAATACACACATAGAGAAGAGTTCATTTAAAAACACATTATCTGCCAAAATAAAATTGCAATTTTAACCTACCAACCTGAAATTACACAGAAATTTCAAAAGTAATTTAGAATCATGAGCTGGAAGGGATTATGGGCAACATAATACCCTAAATGTGCATGACAGATGCTTATTTGTGCCAGAGGTCAATGCTCAATTATATGCTGTATGTCATCAGCTGAGCCAAAGTGGGGATGCTCCTAGGGGAGAAATGGATTCAATGAGGGCAATCTGATATTAAGATATACAAAAAAAAAAGAATAAAAATTAAACAAATTTTAAGAATCTCCTAAAGAAATGATAAAGAGGAAGAAAAACAAAACTATAAATAATTTTCTACAGGGCTAATTCCTAAATATACAAAAACTGGTAAGACACTGATGTTTGTTGAGCATTCTACTGTGTATTTGACACTCATCCTGCACTATGTAATTCTTTGGGAAACCCTATGGGGTAGATACTGATATTCATTTTATAGATGAGGATCCTAGGAAACAAAGCTCTATTGATGGAATGAAGGTCACAGAGCAAATTTGGCAGTGGCCAAAATAAAAAAGCCCTAAATTGGATCTTTTGTTTCCAATGCCCTTTTTAGCCTGTTATGCCTGCTAGTTTCTGCTGCTTTAAATTTTCTGGAAAAATTCTTCATTATATTTTGTGGGTTTTTTTTTTTCCTACATTAGAAGACATGACTAAGACACAATATTTTTCTCAAGGTAACTAAAGTCATGTTTTTTAACTTTTTAGAAATGATATTGTGATGGGTAGATAGGGTACCTAATATATTATGCTTCCCTGGTAGCTCAGTTGGTAAAGAATCTGCCTGCAATGCAGGAGACCAGGGTTCCATCCCTGGGTCAGGAAGATCCCTTGGAGAAGGAAATGGCAACCCACTCCAGTATTCTTGCCTGGAGAATTCCATGGACAGAGGAGCCTGGTGGGCTATGGTCCGTAGGGTTGCAAAGATTTGGAAAGAACTGAAGCGATAGGAAGATAGTGAAGGACAGGGGAGCCTGGCGTGGTGCAGTTCATGGGTCTCAAAGAGTTGGGCACAATTTAGTGACTGAACAGCAACAATAAGGAGCAAAGGTAAAGATTGGTTAGGGGATATTATCTAATGAATCTTTATATTTCAAGCTTCCTTAGTTCAGTGCCTGAAACATTTAGGTTTAGTGAGCACTTGATAAGCTGATTTTAAGAGGGAAATTTAAAACAATGAGCACTATTCATGGTGGCAGTTAAGATGGATGTTGAAGCTGCGGTAAAAGGAAATGCAAGTTCTCACCTATGTCTTTCTATAATAGAACTGAGTAGGGCCTGCTACAAGAAACTCTGAAAATAAAGATCACTTTTTTATGTTTAGTAGCATGAAGAAACTATCAACTTTGAAACACTATAGTAGGCTCAGTAAGACACGTTTTATTTATTTTTAAATTCCCAGAACATATCAAAATCAAGTCATTTGTAGTGATGCAGATGGACCTAGTGTCTGTCATACAGTAAGTCAGAAATAGAAAAACAAATATTGTATATTAACACATATATGTGGAATCTATAAAAACCTATTTGCAGGGCAGGGATAGAGATGCAGATGTAGCAAACAGACATGCAGACATAACCAGGGAAGGCTGGGTGGGTGGGCTGAACTGGGAGAATAGGGTTGACATATATAGACTACCATGTGTAAAATAGATAATTAGTGAGCTCTCTGTACAACCCAGAGAGCTCAGCTCAGTGCTCTGTGATGACCTAGAGTGGTGGAATGGGGATGGCATGGGAGGGAGGTCAAGAGAGACAGAATCATCCATACAACTGATTTGCTTTATTGTATGCAATATTGTAAAGCACTTATACTCTAAGAAAAAATAAATATATAAACAAATAATTAAGTAAATTTCCGGAGCATACCCAGCAATTCACTCAGAATTTAACTAGTGTCACTGTGACTCTAGAAGAGTGTTGTACAGAAGTTGTTGCAAGGATAGAAATGGTCTATAAATCTGCACTATCGGATAAGATATTTGCTGGCCACATGTGGCTACTGAATCCTCAAATGTGGCTAATGTGACTGAACAGCTACATTTTAATTTAATTTTCAGAAATTTTAACAAAAATCTAAACAGCACAGACCTATAGCATGAAGGGATAATAGAGCGTATTATTTCTAAGACGAATCTGAGGTGAAAATGTAAATGCGTTCAGATGACTATACAGTTTTATTGCTAACAAAGGCTTCCTGGTGGCTCAGATGGTAAAGAATCTGCCTGAAATGCAGGAGATCTGGGTTCAGTCCCTGGGTCAGGAAGGCCCCCTGGAGAAGGGAATGGCAACTCACTCCAGTATTCTTGCCTGGAGAATTCCATGGACAGCAGAGCCTGGCCGGCTACAGACCATGGCATCGCAAAGAGTCGGACGCCACTGACAGACTAACACTTTCACTGTCATTCCATGTTGAGTTCAAGGGAACTATCATGTTCTGTCACAATAAACTTGTAAGTGCCAGAGTCAAGGACAATACTACCTAGAAGACAACAAGTATACGGTCCTGTGGTATTTTATGAGGATTAGCCCTGATTTAAGTGACAGCAGTATACAGCCATCTTGGATTAAACTCTGTACAGATCCTGAATATCTATAGATTTTTGATAAATCTTACAATCTCTTCGAGTATCAGTGCCATAACCTGAAAAACAGGGATATTAATAAACACACAATATTATTGGATGAATTCAGTACCTGTCATATATTAAGCTCTTAAGAGAAGGGAGTTGATTACCCTTACCAGAAGCATCTAACTCATTTGGAAGAATAACGTGAACTTTGGGCCTCATTTCATATTGAAGACTCATTTACGAGTACTTTCTGACAAGTCAATGAAACTCGAATAGGAGTGACTATTAAGATGTAGACTGTGAAGAAAAGAATAAGACAACTGGTTAATTTCAGACTATCCCAAAGAGCAAAAATGGAATAATAACTGCATTATCTATTACAAATCATGACTGAAGTTAAGCTGCAGCTAATCCTTAGAACTATTCAGACTTTCCAAGGGGGGAGGTGGGAGGATAAAGAAAGAAAGAGAAAGCCCACACAGCTCTAGGTAAAACTTTGCAACTGTTTACAAGACAAAAAGGACCTCTCTATAGAAACCAAATATAAACAGCATATGTTATTAAACTCAAAACACATGAAAGAATAAAAGAAAGTTACATATATTTTCTCAGTGTGACAGAGTCTGAGGCAAGTCTTGGGGGAAGTTGAGTAAGGCCACAAAAAAGGCTTTAGCTTCTTTCAAAGATTGTTAAAATAGCCCCATCCCCCCCAAAAAAGATTTTGCCTCTTTAATATGGATGCCACTCAGAAGCCCATAGAATACATTAAGCTCTTAGAGCATACATTCATTGTCATGTGGTAGAACGCAGCTATAGCTGCATAACATGAATTCATAATTGGATAATGAAGCTCTTTCCTGATGAAACCCTTGAAACAGATGGGAATTGTTCCCTGGACTGACTTTTCATTTTTGAGGTTTCATTACAGTTTCATTTACGAGGATGGTGGTGGTTTAGTCTCTAGGTCGTGTCCGACACTTGTGACCCTGTGGACCCACCAGCCTCTGTCCATGGGATTCTCCAGGCAAGAATACTGGAGTGGGTTGCCATTTCCTTCTCCAGGGGATCTTCCTAGCCCAGGGATTCAACCCTGGTCTCCTGAATTGTAGGCAGATTCTTTACCAACTGAGCCATAAGGGAAGCTAAGAGGATAGCAAGTGTCATTTATTTTGGAATTGGGCTGTTTGAAAAAAGTAAGTGTCATCCTTAATACTGGTTTCCTACTGTTAGCACAAATTTGAGGGGTTTCAAGCAACATCCATTTATTAGCTCAGAGTTCTGTAGGGTTATCTGCTTGGGATCTCACAAAGCTGATGCCAAGGTGTTTGCTGACGGCACCATCATCTGGGGTTTGGGGTCCTCTTCCAAGTCACTCCTACTGTTGACAGAATTCAGTTTCCTTACCAGCTTCTGCTCGGGGCCTCCCTCAGCTTGTTAATGCGCTCACATTTCTCCTCCAGTGGTTCCCTCCATCTTCTCACCAGAAACAGTGAGTCAGATGCTTCTCAAGCTTTGAATATCTTGGACTTCCTCTTTCCACCACTGGCCAGAGAAAACTCTCTGCTTTTAAAGTGATTCCTGTTGGGACTTCCCTAGTGGTCCTGTGGTTAAGACCCCGTGATCCCAATGCAGCGGGCAAGGGTCTGATCCCTGGTCAGGGAACTCTACCCTACATTTTGCAACCGAGAGCCCACATGTCACTGCTAAGACCTGGTGCAGCTGAATAAAAAAAAAAAAAAATCACTTGATTAAGTGTCTCAGGAGATTAGATTAGGCTCACTCTTATCATAAGGTTGACTTGGCTGTATAATATAACATAATAACCAAAAAGATATCTTATATTTAATGTGTTTCAGGGATTGAGCCATTTCTGGGGAACCACTTCTGGAATTCTTCCTGTCACACTGTGTGCGAGATTCAAAGGGCATCTTCTGATGAATGCAAGAAGTATCAGCAGCATTAAATACTGCCCATAGAGTTTGCTCTTTTAATTAAGTAAACATGACAAAATGTAACACATTTTCCTGTATCACATCACTCCTAGAAGACTGGCTTCTGGGTTAGTTCCTCTAATTCTGAACATATTAATTTAGACAAAAATCTATTTAACGACACTAGGAGACGAGATATGTGCTGATTTCTCTGGTCATCAACTAGAAGAAGACAAGGTCTGTGGCCCATGAAGTTGTATTTTAGTGCAGGAAATGGATACCACAAACCACTATGTTAAAATGTGCTAAGTGCTTTACTGAAGGACTGAACGAAGAATCATTGCCTAGCAGCTCCTGTTAGGTGAATACTGTATCCTGGATGCAATATGCTGCTGCTGCGTGAGTGTCTATCAGTTGTGTCTCACCCTTTGTGACCCCATGGACTGTAACCTGCCAGGCTCCTCTGTCCACGGGATTATCCTGGCAAGAATACTGGAGTGGGTTGTTGTTGATGGGGTGTAAAAAGCATACAATTTTTGGAGACCACAGAGGGATTCATAGATGGTTTCCTCACTTACTAGTTATTCAACCTTGAGATGTTTGCTTAACAAATATTTTGAGGCAATAACTGAACATACTTCATGCATTTGTTGGAGGATTATAAATAAAATAACATATATGAAGGCATGTAAGCATTTATATGTCTTTTTCTCTTTCAGAAGAAGTCTCTATGACCTCTACTTCTATGCAAACCACAGAAATTCAGACAGAAGGTGAGTCAAACAAATAGCTTTATTTTCAGGCTCTTGATTGTCTAGGGGAAGATATTCCCCAACCACTGCCTTACCTTTTGGCCCTTCAGGCTTCCATTTGTGGTATTTTGACTAAGATATGATGCTCTGCAAGTTAATATCAGTATGATATGGAGCAATAAATACTCGCATTGTTTTGCCTTTCAAAAGCTTTCAGATTACTCACAGATAATAACCACCTAGCATGTGATGACAATTATCTTAAAATAACAAAACACCAATTAACAACACAGTTGTTGGAAAGGAACTAGAAAACAGTAGGTTACTTCTTGTATGTCAGATATCTCATGAGAACTCTTATCTGCACTACAGATTTGCTTATCAGATTTTACTTCACAGGCAGACAAAAAGAGATATGTCACTTAGAATGTTTGAATGCCTCCAGATTCTAAATTAATGGCACCTAAATCAGTAAGATATTCATCAATATGCATGTTCCTTCAAGTATTTTTCACTTGGGTTGTTTGCGAAATTGCAGAATTCATCCCACTGAAGACCAGCTCCATGGGAGGCTTACTGCTGAGAACTATGAACTTCCTGTGTTTATAGTAAACACTGGGAATTTGAGAGGACTGGGCTCTTTGTCAGTCTCATGATGAGTGACTTTGAAAAAGGTGAACAGATCCAAATGGGAGATAAAGCCAGGAGGGTTGGATCATGTATCAGTTGCCTAAACTTTGTCAATTCCTGAGATTTTACTGTGAAGGTTATTCACAGCTAACCACGATGGGAAGCTTGCAGTGATTTACTGGTCCTGAATTTAGAAAGAACCTTGATTAGGAAAGAAAAAAAAAAAAACCTTATCATATTTCAGTGTTTCATTTTTCATTTTTAATCATATTAAAAAAACAATTTTTAAGGCAGCATATACATGACACATGAGTTCCACTCTTAGTTTTCAAAGCTCCCTGCCCTTCACAATAATCCCACTGATCTTTTATTTTACTTAATAGATAATCAATAAGGATTTAACACAGAGCAGTTGAAGAAGATATGGAAGTTTCCATCATTTTCATTACCTGGAGAAGACTGTTAATCCAGTCTTCTGGATAAATATAAATATAAATATATATAAATATAAATATAAATCCTTTGTCTTTCCATATATACATGGATATGTATGTATGTGTATATATACACATATGTATATATATATATGATATGAAAGAAAATGAGGTTTAAAATATATCTACATCTTCCATGATTTTTAAAGAATTAGTATGTGCTAAACTATGTCTCCACTGTTTCTGAAAGCAATTACATTTTGTAGCTTATTTTGAATTATTTCTTGGTTGGAGTATCTCTCCTATAATTCAACAAACTCATCCAGGATCCATGAACTTTATATTTAGAATTCTATCACAAGCACATAGCCCAGGGCCTTGTGTAGTAAATGTGCATTGAACTGAAATGAAATTATGGTCAGAGTTCTTAGTAGTAAATTCATGTATCTGAGTCAATAAATCTTTCAATATGTACCTGTTCCTTCTAGGAGGCCCAATTTACTAGCACATCTCTGAGTCTAAAATAGAAAATAAAACATTAAAATTGTTAATTTTAGTATAAAAGCCTGGGAAATATGTTATTTTAGTTGAGGCTGAATTTGTAGAGGAAAGTGTCTATAGTGGGCATAGATACTTTCTATTATCAGAGATTGAATAAATATATCATTTATAGCTTCTTGCTTTTTCTTTTCAGCTTCACAGATGATGGCCACTTCTTTGATAAGTAGAGCTTTTTCCTTAAGTAGTAAATACAAAGTAGTAAAAATATAAACTATTTTATGAAGACAATGCATTTAGCAATTAAAATATACCAAGTAATTTACCTATGATTTATTAGGTAAATAAATAGCTATTAGGTTTATTTAGCAATACCACAGATTCTTAATACAGATCATATATGGGCAGCAAATGTCCTCACCCATAAAATGTAGTGATTGAGTTGCCTGATAGACTTCACATTAGCTGCAATTATATATTTAAATAATCATCCTCTACAGAAAAAAATACCAGGGTGTCACTCTTCATCATAAAACTCAAAAATTTCAACTCTCCTGTTTTTAAACAATACCTCATAGCTTTATTTTCAGAAAAAAAATCACTTAATAATTATTCATAAATGGTTACAACAATCCTTAAGAATAACTATTATTAATCTAAATTTTAAAACCTGGGTTTGAAAGAACTCTGATTCCAACATGGCTGTTTTACTTATTTCAGCCTCTTTCTTTTTTCCCTATATCACCCTATTCCCTATACCACCATGGCCATGGCTAAGTTACTAAACTACTCTAATAAATTGACATCTCAGATTTATCAAAATTTAAAATCATACACCTACACAGTGTGCAATTTTTATGTTAGTTTCTTAGAGATAGTGGTTCTTGAGGTAGTTGTCAAAGTGGATATGTCATGTTTAGATTGATTAAACATCCAACCACTAAAGACTTAGAACTGGATAAATTGTCATATATTACTAGAAATATGTTTATTTGTTCCAGTTTGAATTTTTAAA
This sequence comes from Antilocapra americana, assembly GCA_007570785.1. Taxonomy (NCBI): domain Eukaryota; kingdom Metazoa; phylum Chordata; class Mammalia; order Artiodactyla; family Antilocapridae; genus Antilocapra; species Antilocapra americana. The sequence goes on along the minus strand of ML661883.1, from coordinate 15,650,476 downwards.
TTTTTAATTTCAATTTTAATTTAGTAACCTTGCAGATACATTGACCCTCCAGAGCTACATTAACAAGAATAAAAAAAGTGCAATCACTCTTTGAAATGGAACCAACAAAACAGATGTCCTCGCCAAAATTTCTGAGTCTTCACAGGGCCTTTTGTTCTCGTTCTTTTTTACTTTTTAAATTACAAAAGTATAATAACACATTTAAAAGATAACACTTGGAAAATATAGAACAAAGTTACATATAGTTTCACTATATATTTCAATTATTTTTAAGTCAATAAATTAAGATTTTTAATTGTAGTTTCAGTATCAAACTCTCAAAAATTATTAGAACGAACATACAGGAAAATAAAAGGATATAATAGACTTGAAAAGCATTGTGAGCCAATTCAACATAATAAAGATTTATGCAATTTTCACACAACAGTAGGATATAAATTCTATTCAAGTTCCTGTATAAACTAGGAGACACTAGTATAGATCTAGGGCCATAAAACAAGGTGCAAACGTTTCATGGTCTGAAGCATTGAAATTATACAGAGTCTGTTCTCTTATCACTGTGAAATTATGACAGCAATCAATATCAAAAGCTATTTGAAAATAACCCATGTATTTTCAAGTGCAATGTGACATTTACCAAGAGAGATCTTTGACTTAGACATTGAAAGTCTCATTAAAGTTAGCAGATTGAAAAAACACAGAGATATATTTCTCATTAATATCAAAATGAGAAATTCATATAAAAGATACTTCAAAAACTCCATGTATTTGGAAAGTAAATATCCACTTTTAAATGATGGGTGTATCTAAGAAGCCATAAGAAAGAAACTTAGAAAATATTTCACAGGGTTATTGTTATAGAACATGAGATGGATCTTGTGGTTTCAAAGATGTGTTAGAGGTGAGCTCCTTGACTCTAGAAATGAGGACTCCAGGCACTTGGCATTTTGTCATTTCATATCAAGACTGGCTCTTGAGGAACTTTCAAGATATGAGCAGGATGAAGAGGGGCTATTTTTGATGAATGACTCCTCCAAGAAAAATACACCCCCCCATGATTAGGTGGAATGGTAGTTTGTTTTACAGATTTAGATCTTTTTATTTTAAAATATTTTTAATGTTTATTAGATTTCTAAAAGGAGTCACCATCTTTTAAAATTTTTCATAGAAGTTTTATTAGGCAGCTTGTTATGATTGAGCATTGTGGGGGAGGGGCGGCAACGCTTTTCTTTTAACTCAGCCCAACTTCCCATTGCTTATTTTTTAGAAAGCCCTCCGGACTTGCTAGTCATGAGATATTATTGAAACCCCATGTAAAATAACCAGAACATTTGTATTTTGTTTCCCTGTGGATTATGCAAGGGTTTCCAAAATAATGCAAAATATATTTGGCTTGCACTTTGTGAACCTAACATGAAAAAAACCCTGCAAAATATTCCCCCCCCACCCCAATATATGAACCTAGGACACAGCTGGTTTTGTTAATTAGGCCACTAATAAGGAAATGATAGAGAACCAGAAGCCCAAAGAATGGATCTTTACAAACAAACAAAATGCCCATCTATCTTCTCTGATTTCTCTAGTCAGAGAAGTGCCTGTAAAACAATGTAGTGTGGTCAGTGAGGCATGTGCTTGAAAGCAGACAGACTGGGGCTTCAGAGTCTCTTCACCTTTCCCTAACCATACTACTGGCAAATTATTTGTCCTTTCCAAGCACTGCTATTTTTCTCTCAGATATAAAAAGAGGAATATTGGCAATTTTCGTTTATCTATATTCTCTATGTGTTGAGTGCCTATTACAACACATAATACATACCCTCCCGGGGCCAAGGAAATAGCAGTGAAGAAACCATGAAAATCTGTCTTTGTGGAAAGCACCTTTTAATGAGGGTGAAAAAAGATAAGCAGAACAGTTTAATAAATACATAGTGTACTGAATGATGAAAAGGAGATAAGTCTGTAAGATAGGAAGTACTAGGGAAAGTTATTTCAAATAGTGTGGTTAAAACACCCTATCTATAATGGTAACAACTGAGCAAACTATTTTGAAGATGAGGGAGTGGATAGATCACAGTGGGTGAAGACACTTCAGGAAAATAGAATGTGGGTCTGTTTCTTTTGGCTACTAAGCTGCTGTTCTCCAAAATAAGAACACTTTGCTCTTGTTTGCAATGTCCCATTAGAATCAACTTGGATGTCAACTTCAGTGAACCTGGATTCAAGATTATCCTTCCCATAAGGGATAGAATTAGAGGTTTCTCCAAGGGGGTGGTGTTAGAATTAGTAGAAAAATATATGGCCTATGACCAACATCCATCGTATGAATTGTAGGATAGAAACGGTTCAGAAATGGAGAAACGGAATTTTAAATTCTTAGACTGGTGATTCTCCTCATCTATAATCAGTCATGAGAGCAGGAAAAAAGAAGGAAAAAAATAAAGCGTCAATGTTCTGAATGTATGTTTAAGAATTAAACAGACTCACAAACACTATGCTCTGGAGATTCCTTTTCCAGGTGTTTTCCTCCACAAATAATGTTTTTTTCTGATTCTCTAGAAAAATTCAGGCTAAGAAAGGCCATCTACTGGAAAGTCTAATTGAATATCAATACTATTAAGTTAATATCAAGTCAATTTATTAAATATTATTAAACGTAGACTACTATTGAGCTGAATATTAAGTTGATTATTAGATATCAAATTTGGTCAGAGCCTGCAGGATAACCTTCGTTTTTGATTTGTAGGCCCAGCTTATCAAATAGCCCTGCCTTACTTACAGGCATCTGGTAAACTTATTTGGTTATTTATCCACTCGTTATTGAATGGGAACCTGCTGTGAATCACTTTTTAAAACAAATCAAGTGCTCTGAATGCTTCTATATTTATATATTGGATTTTTCCAGGATGGGGAATATCCGTTTCTCCAGCAAGAAGGACAATTCAGTGCTACAAGAAAATAAAACTAGTTACTTCATTTCTTTACTTTACTCTGTCTTGCTCAGGCTAGTTCCTGGGTGTGGCCCAGGGAAGAGCGTAGTAGAAACCACCGTCCAAATGCATTGCACCAATCGCTGGGGAAGTGGGAAGGAATGGCCTGTTGTTTGCTTTGTTTCAGCCTGCTCTCCAGTCATCCTGGTGAACCGAGAGGGTGGATAAGTAGCCCACACTAAATAGCTCGTGTTCAAACCATGACCCTGGGAACCCAGAGGAAGCCTGTTGTACCGCTCTGTCACACAAGAATGCAGGTGTGTGTGGCTTTTGCTCTTTGCTTCTCTGTGGATTTCTCTTCCACCTGTCCCAGGATTGTTGCTTTTCCCTCCAAAGCATGAATACTTGACCCTGTCCTCCAATTTAGCCAAACTCACTTTCCCTGTGCAAGCTACAATTGAAGGAAGCTCTGTTGTGTGTGCGACATAGGAGAAGCAAAAGCATGCTGGAGAGGCTGTGGAGAAAAAGGACTCCTACACTGCTGGTGGGAATGTAAATTGATGCAGCCACTCTGGAGAACAGTAGGAAGGTGCCTTGAAAGAATTAAAAATAGAGTTATTATATGATCCTGCTATCCCCACTCCTGGTCATATGTCCAGAGAAAACTGTAATTTGAAAAGACACATATACTTCATTACAGATAAGGAAGCAACCAAAATGTCCATCAACATATGAATGTATAAAAAAGACGCAGTATATGTATACAATGGAACATTACTCAGCCATAAGAAAGAATGAAATAATGCCATTTGAAGCAACATGGATGGACCTAGAGTTATCATACTAAAGGAACCAGACAGAAAAATAAATATCATACGGTATCACTTATATTTGAAATCTGAAAGAAAAAGAAGAAAGAAGTAAATCAACTTATTCCCAAAGCTGAAAGAGACTCAGACACAGAAAAAAAACATATAGTTACTAAAAGGGAAAGGAGAGGGAGGGATAAATTAAGAGTTTGGCATTAGCAGATATAATCTACTGTATATTAACTAAACAGGAAGAAGGTCCTACTATATAGCGCAAGGAATTATATTGAATATCCTATAATAAATCCTAATGAAAGGAAAATGAAAAAGAATCTATATATATTATATAAATATAACTGAATCACTGTGCTGTATACCTGAAACTTATGTGATATTATTAATCAACTATACTCTCAATTTAAAAATTGTTAAAAAAGCAGGGGCTTTCAGTTTTGTGCTGGACCATTTGTCGCCCCATTTGTATAGCTCTCTGTGAATTCATACTTAGCACTTATATTCTAGCCACTTTTAACAGAGGATGCACCATAAATAGTATGTCAGCCTGGAAAACTCAGAATTATGAGTTTCTATACAGAATCTTGGGCTGATGCCACTTCCTCCCATCCACCACTTCCATTTCTTGTTCTTAAAAGAACCACCATGATAAAGCCACATTATATCTATTGGTATGGTCTTTAATTTTTTTAAATTAATGCCTTAATTTCACCTACCACTAAGTTCACCTCCTAAAAATGGTGAATTTTCTGAAACTTTTTGATAATGATGACTGTAAATATGGTAAAGCATAAATTACTAACATTCACATACAAGGGTTAACTATATAAGGGGATTCCCTGGAGACTCAGACAGTAAAGAATCTGCCTGCAGTGCAGGAGACCTGGATTCAATCCCTGGGTCAGGAAGATCCCCTGAAGAAGGGAATGGCTATCCACTCCAGTATTCTTGCCTGGAGAATTCCATGGACAGAGGAGCCTGGCGGGCTAAAGTCCAAGGGGTCTCTGAGAGCTGGACATGACTGAATGGCTACAGAGTCATAGGGATTTGCAGTAAGCAGATATCTGTGTGCTTTGTAAATTTGAGATGACATGAGTGAGGCATCAGCAGTTTCTGCCCACCTTTCTTTGTATATTAATGTTATTGTCCCCCTTATGTCCACTGCCACACCAACTCCCATGCTAGCTCTCTAGATTACTTAGGAATTTAGGAATGCCTCTATCAGGGCTCAATACTGTACCATATGTAGAGATGCTGAGATGCTCCTTCAGCTCCCTGAACACAGTAGTCTCTCTCAGATGGAGAAATGGAGAAAATAATAGTTCTACAAACTCTATATCCCCACCTCCCAAATTGTTATGATTTGAAACCCTCCTACCAGATCCACTCAATAATCTGTTGAGAGTTGAAGCAATAAAACATCTGGTGAGTTAGAAACAAGTAGAATAAGCATCTTCCTTATTGAAGACCCCAGAGACTGAGAACTTCCTTTCCATACAGCTTTTGACAGTCCCCTTTGAAACAACCTCTGGTCAAAATACAGCAGCCCAGGTGTACGGCTTAATCATGGAGTAAGCTATTTCATATTAATTTTAGATTTATAAAAATGGAAATGAGAATTTGCATTAACTTTCCAATTCTTTTTCTTTTCTTCCTTTTTGTAAAGTGGCATTGGAAGATCAGAGTTACCTATCTCTCTATTCCTTGAATTGGCCTTAAATGGCATTCTGCTGAGAAGCTCAAGGAAAATTCTGTGGTTGTCTTCTTAAATGCATCCCAAGTTGACAGTGTATTATTAAAGCAGACGAAAATTTAGCGATCTGAGTTCAAGCCACAATCTGACTTCCAATCACATTACCTTTCTAAGAGTCAAGTTATTTATCTATAAATCAGATAAATCCTAACAGATGATGCTGTGAAAGTGCTGCACTCAATATGCCAGCAAATTTGGAAAACTCAGCAATGGCCACAGGGCTGGAAAAGGTCAGTTTACATTCCTATCCCAAAGAAAGGCAATGCCAAAGAATGCTCAAACTACTACACAATTGCACTCATCTCACACGCTAGTAAAGTAATGCTCAAAATTCTCCAAGCCAGACTTCAGCAATATGTGAACCGTGTACTTCCAGATATTCAAGCTGGTTTTAGAGAAGGCAAAGGAACCAGAGATCAAATTGCCAATATCCTCTGGATTACCAAAAAAGCAAGAGAATTCCAGAAAAATATCTACTTCTGCTTTATTGACTATGCCAAAGCCTTTGACTGTGTGGATCACAATAAACTGTGGAAAATTCTGAAAGAGATGGGAATACCAGACCACCTGACCTGCCTCTTGAGAAACCTGTATGCAGGTCAGGAAGCAACAGTTAGAACTGGACATGGAACAACAGACTGGTTCCAGATAGGAAAATGAGTACTTCAAGGCTGTATATTGTCACCTTGCTTATTTTACGTATATGCAGAGTACACCATGAGAAACACTGGGCTGAAAGAAGCACAAGATGGAATCAAGATTGCCAGGAGAAATATCAATAACCTCAGATATGCAGATGACACCACCCTTATGGCAGAAAGTGAAGAGGAACTAAAGAGCCTCTTGATGAAAGTGAAAGAGGAGAGTGAAAAAGTTGGCTTAAGGCTCAACATTAAGAAAACTAAGATCATAGCATCTGGTCCCATCAATTCATGGGAAATAGATGGGGAAACAGTGGAAAAAGTGTTAGACTTTATTTTTTGGGGCTCCAAAATCACTGCAAATGGTGATTGCAGCCATGAAATCAAAAGACGCCTACTCTTTGGAAGGAAAGTTATGGTCAACCTGGATAGAATATTGCAAAGCAGAGACATTACTTTGCTAACAAAGGTTCATCTAGTCAAGGCTATGTTTTTTCCAGTAGTCATGTATGGATGTGAGAGTTGGACAGTGAAAAAGGCTGAGTGCCAAAGAATTGATGTTTTTGAACTGTGGTGTTGGAGAAGACTCTTGAGAGTCCCTTGGACTGCAAGGAGATCCAACCAGTCCATCCTAAAGGAGATCAGTCCTGGGTGTTCATTGGAAGGTCTGATGTTGAAGCTGAAACTCCAATACTTTGGCCACCTCATGCAAAGAGTTGACTCATTGGAAAAGACCCTGATGCTGGGAAGGATTGGGGGCAAGAGGAGAAGGGGAAGACAGAGGATGAGATGGCTGGATGGCATCACTGACTCGATGGTCGTGGGTTTGGGTGGACTCCAGGAGTTGGTGATGGACAGGGAGGCCTGGTGTGCTGCGGTTCATGGGGTCGCGAAGAGTCAGACACGACTGAGCAACTGAACTGAACTGAAAAGATAAAGGTAACACTCTCACAAGATAGTTAAAAACACTAGATGATGTGTTTTGTATGTGTTTAGAATACATTTATATGTATATTTATACACATATACATATGTGTATGTTTATTAGTTCCTCCTTTAATTATAGAACTGTCTTTGTTTAGCTAAAGTAAGTAATTTAACCTCATAGCTATGGCATCTATAAAAATGAATCAGATTATATCAGTGGTTCTCAAATGGGGCAAGTGATCATTTGTCATTGTCTGAAGACAGTTTTATTTGTCACAATTGGAAGGAGTGTGTTACTGTCATGGAGTGGATAGAGGGCCAGAAATGTTGCTGACCATCTTACAATGTGTAGGAAAGCCTCCCCCAACAATTATCTGGGTCAAAATGTCAGTAGGGCCAAGACTGAGAAATCCTGGATTAGCTGACCACTGAAAATGTGTAATAACACTAAGGCTTTCCCCTGAGCCCCTCCCAAGATGTTATTGCTTCAATTAAAAATAGTTGTTGAGTAACAATGGCTTCTCATTACAGCTGAAGAAAATCTAAAATCTTGGCCATGACCTACAAAGTTCTATGTGATCTGGCCCTGGACTGCTCTGTGACCCCATCTCAAGCTTTTTTCATCAGCAGTCACTATGGTCTGGCAATGTTGGCCTTCATGCTATACCTTCAATATAGCCCACTGTTCTGGGATTTAAATGTTCATTATACTAGAAATCTTGTCCTCAGGTTTCTGCTTTTTCACCTTATTTAGTTCACAGCTCTGCTCATATCTCACTGTATCTGATTTCTCATGTGAAATGCCACCATGTTTCAAGTTTATCCACCTATGTTTTGACCACTTGATTTTGATCACATAGTCATCTCTAGTGCTGAGTATGGAAAAAGTGCTCAAGAAACACATGTCAAATGGAAAACTTGGGGTCTTATGTCAGACACTTTTTTTTTTTTTTGGTCTATGCTCTTTGAATTATTTTCTACTTTTAAATACTGGTTTTAATTTTGTAAATGTAACATGGAAGATGTCAGACATTTTTAACACAAGTAACAATTAAAGGAGAAAAGATCTTTTAAGGATGACAAAGGTTGTTGATTTTCTTCTCACAGAGTTAAAAGGAAATAGTGCTTTTCACGTAATTATCATACTACAAAGATAATGATGGTTTAATTAGGGAGATAAAAGTTTATAGGAAAAGGTTCAAGTTTGTAGTATTTATTTTGGGGACTAGTGATTGACAGAATAATACATTTTGTGTGCTTTTTTTGTTTGTTTTATTTTGCTTTGGTTCATCTCATAGTGCAAGTGTTTCTCTAACCCTCTCTCTCTCTCTCTCTAACATAGCATGTTAGGGTCCCACCAACTCCTATGAGAGCAAGTCTGCTTGTGTTCAAATTCTTGTCACTAGGGCAGAGATTTCACAGCATTTATTAATTTAATAACCTTCTGAATCAGTGTAATTAATTTGGTGTTTTCTTTTATCTGCCTGTTTATTTATATGAGCACAGTAAGAGTCGCTGGTTAATACACGAAGAACTTCTTAGTGTGTGGTTAATAAAATAGTCCTAAATTATACTGAGACTCAGAAAAAGACTCTATTTTCAGGAGATCTTATATATCCTCGGGGGTTACAATTTGTATGTCAGAAATATCTAATTGTCTCTATCAGTTTGCCAACAGATTTCAAGAAACAATCATTACTCAGTTTACTTCTCCAGGTTTAGCCTGACCATTGCAAGAATATCCTTTTTATTCTGAGATCTCCTAGTTTGTCTGTATTCCTGGCCTACTAGAAGGGAACATTACTTAGCTTCCTGTAAAGCTGAGAGTTCTTTAGTGATAGACCAGATAACAAGACAACTACCACAGGGACATTTTTGGTATCAATTTTGACATCAAAATTTTCTATATTACCCCAAATTTCTAAAATTAACCTATGTTTCTTCTGCCCTTAGAAAGCATACATAGGGACTTCTCTGGTGGTCCAGTGGTTAAGACTTCATGACTTCACCTCTAACACAGGGGATGAAGGTTTGATCCCTGGTCAAAGAGCTAAGATCCCACATGCCTTGCAGGGCCAAAGTACCAAAACATAAAACAGAAGCAACAATGTAAGAAATTCATTAAAAGTGGTCATTATATATGTATATTAGAAATATATTTCTATACATATATTAGAAAAAAGGTCAAGGGAATGAGAAGACAAGTCACATACTGGGAAAAAATGTTTATCCAATAAAGATTGTTATCTAAAATTTGCAAAGAACTCTTACAATTCAGTGATAATAAAATAAACAAATCTGACCAAAAAATGGGCAAAATCTATAAAATCTATAAAATGATATCTTACTAAACAAGATATACAGATGGTAAACAAGCACATTTAAAATAGCAATAGGATACCACCACATATTCCATAGGGTCACACAAAGTCAGACATTACTGAAGCGATTTAGCATTTGCACATACTTCTTAGATTGGCCGGTACCTGGAGCATTAACAACACCAAGTGTTGGAGAGGAGATGGAACAACAGGAACACTCATTTATTGCTAGTGGGAAAGTCAGATGGTACAGCCATATTAGAAGATTGGTTGACAGTTTCTTACCTGATTAAACATAATCTTACATTATTCTATCCAGCAATCACCATACTTAGTATGGATTTATTCAAATGAGTTGAAAAGTTATGTCCATACAAAAGCCTGCACACAAATGTTTATAGCTACTTTATTTGTAATTGCCAAAATGTGGAAGCAATCAAGATACCCTTCAGCTGGTGATTGGATAAATAACTGTGGTACATAAATAAACTGTGGTACATTCACACAGTAGGATATTAATCAGCACTAAAAAGAAATGAGCTATCAAGCCATGAAAAGACATGAAAGAAACTTAAATGCATATTACTAACTGAAAAAGCCACATCCTATATGACTCCAAATTTATGACATCCTGGTAAAAGCAAAAGTATGAAGACATTAAAAAAAAAAATCAGTGGTTAGGGCTTCCCTTGTGATTCAGGGGTTAAGACTGCATGCTCCTAATGCAAGGGACCTGGGTTGATTCCAGGTCAGGGAACTAGATTCCAAGGGCTACTCTAAGAGCTTATGTGCCATGACTAAGACCTGACTCAGTCAAAAAAAAAAAAGAAAATCAGTGGTTGCCAAGTGTTAGGGAGCCTGAAGGAATAAATAGACAGAACATAGGATTTTTAGGGCAGCGAAGTTATTCTGTATGATGCTATGATGGTAAATACGTCATAATGTACTTGTCAAAATGCATAGAATGTAAACACTAAGAGTGTATCCTAATATAAACTGTGGATTTCTGTTATAATGTTTGTTGTGTAAGCTCAATGATTATAACAAATGTACCACTCCAGTGTGAAATGTTGATGATAGGGAAGGCTGTTTAGGGGGGCTGGGGTGCAGAAGTAGAAGAAATAATAGAAACTGTACTTTCTACTCAGTTTTACCGTGAATGTAAAACTGCTCTAAAAATAAGTTCTGTTACAAAAAGATAAAGAAAAGGTGTAAAAATGTTGGTTCTCATTCTGGGCACAGCATTTGGGATAGACTAGCTACCATCCATTGAAAAGTAACACAAAAGGAATTTGGCATAGACATAGAAAATATATAAGGAAAAACAGATTCTGGTAAGATCTACGATTAAATGCTAAATGTGGCTTCTTGAAGGAGTGTGTTTTCACTGAGGTGGTCTGCTAATTGATCAAAAGATTTAATATCGAACGCTTTCTTAAATACCAAGCCAATATCCCAAGGTATCTTTAGCTTCTCCTCCATTCTTGAGCCAGGTACATGGCATCTTCCAAACGAAGGTGAAGATGGAGCTGTTTGAGTTTTCGCAGTAACAGGGTTTCTGGGAGGATAGATTGATTTCTGGATCACTTTTCCCCACAGGCTTATATTAACCACTTGTATACAGTAGAGATGCAATTAGTAATTTTTTTTAAGTATAATGTGAATTTATTCTGTGACATTTTCCTCATTGCAGATATTTTAAAATGAATTGAAATAATCAGTGTTTCATAAAAAATAAATGCATTAGAAGAATTTAGATAGTACCTGTAATAGAGATGGCTGTACTCTGAATACCCACTTTTGTTTTCACTGCAAACATCCTTTTTTAAAAGTTACATAAAAATGATAGATTGCTGCATTCTGCACATCTTGTTTCTCTTCTGTGCTCAGTCGTGTCCAACTCTTTGCAACTCCATGCACCACAGCCTGCCAGGCTCCTCTGTTCATGGAATTTTCCAGGCAAGAATACTAGAGTGGGTTGCCACACCCTCCTCCAGTGGATTACCTGAACCCAGGGATTGAACGTGCATCTGTTGTATTTGTAGGAGTATTCTTTTACCACTGCACCACCTGGGAAGTGTCCTGTGTCTCAAGCATTTTAAATTAACTTCCAGCTTTTCCCTCAACTCTAAATGTTAATGATATTTGCTCCTGTTTTCAAACAGGAAGTGTATACATTTTTTAAAACTGATATTTAGGTCTTCTCTGCCTGATTCTTCAAAAAAAAAAAAGTTTCACCCTGAGTTTGAATAGAAACTGAGGGTCTGGTCCAGAAAATGGTAGGTAATTACAGAGAACCAGTGGTATACATCTGTCATCTCAATTTCCATGAAAAGGGTATTCCATAACTTTTCTGGCAACTTGAGATGACCATGGAGGCTACCTGCAAATTCCATCTGCTGTCAAAACACTGTCCTGGCCCTGACATCCACACAAGCCTTTGCAGCAAGCTGTGGTCCAATTTTGTCAGTTTCAGCCTCCCATGTCCTACTGTATGGTCAATCAAACATATGCTCTTGCAATATAGATTTTCCCCAAAGTGCCAAACTATCTCAAGGACAAATGGCCCAGCTCACCATGGGAAAAGTCAAACCTAAGAAATCCAATAAATCAGCCAAGCTAGTCTTTTATTGCACGCTGCCCAAGTACTGCATGTTCTATTTCATAGCCTAGAAGGAAGAAAATTTGATGAATACCAGTTACACTATGTAAAAACCTAGTGAAGATAAATATTTGTCCATTTGGAATCACAAAAGAAGTGTTGACTTTGGCAGCACATATACTAAAATTGGAATCACAAAAGCTGTTATCTGGGGAATCAACCATATGAATAATCCAGTTGATCTCAGAGATCCATAGAATATCTTTATCACATTCAATTACATGATAAATCATGTCTTGTCCTTAACGATGAAGTATTGTGTGTCTTTCTTTTTTTTCTTTCCTTTTTTATTGAAGTATAGATAATTTACCATGTTGTATTAATTCTACTGTACAGCAAAGTAATTCAGTTATACAAATAAGTTATTTTTCATTTCTTGTCCATTATGATTTATGACAGGATACTGAATATAATTCCCTGTACTATACAGTAGGACCTTGTTAGTTAGTTATTTATTCTATATATACTAGTTTGCACCTGCTAATCCCAAAGGTCAAGGGGAATAAGATGGGGGAGAAAAGGATTGAGAATTTGGTCCTCTTTCTCAGCATATCATTTTAAAATTCTTTCATCAAAGTTCACATTCCAGTTCTGATAAATTCTGAATTGTTCTTTCCCCAATTATAGTAGCTTGCTCTTTCCCATGATTGGACTTTCAGCTGAGTGAAATAAAGTCACTACAAGTAGTAACCCAGATAATAACTTCCAGTTTTGTCTTCCTTAAACTTTCTTTAAATAGTTCCTTTCTTGTTAGGAGGAAGCGTTTGCCACCATTTCCTTGTACCCAAGAATACTTACAATGATTAAAAGTAGTTTCTACACTGGTTCAAGAATTATCAAGAGAGGAACTGGAAAAATTGAAACCGTGAAATGAGGAAACTCCTGATGTCTCTTATAGGAGAACAATTTGGAGGATACAATTTTGAAAGAGCAGATATGAACACAACTTCTTTTATCTGTGGCTGCCTTGAAAAAGAGTTGTTCAATGCAGTAATTTTTGGGTAGTCCTCCAAATTTCCTTACTTTTGGTACTCAAGAGGCATACTGTTCTTTTGTTATTGAAAGTCCTATAGAAATAAAAATTTCCAAGCAGAAAAGGAAACTTATCACACTGATTTATTCCCAGGCCCGGGTACTTGCTCTATGGTTTGTAGTTGTTCATCGCTAATTCATGTCCAATTCTTTGCAACACCAGGCCTCCCTGTCCTTCACTATCTCCTGGAGTTTGCTGAAGCTCATTTCCATTGAGTCAGTGATGCCATCCAACCATCTTATCCTCTGTTGTCCCCTTCTCCTCCTGCCATCAGTCTTTCCCAGCATCAGAGTCTTCTCTGAGTTGGTTCTTCCCATCAGGTGGCTGAAGTATCGGAACTTCAGCTTCAGCATCAGTCCTTTCAATGAATATTCAGAGTTGATTTCCTTTAGGATCGACTGATTTGATCTACTTGCAGTCCACGTGACTCTCAAGAATCTTCTCCAGCACCACAATTCAAAAGCGTTCACTAGCTGTAACACAGCTAGTGTGTTACCTTTTCTCCAGTTGTTCAGTGAATTAAATCAGAAGAAAACACAATTTATCAGACTACAGTTCACAGGTGAAGCTTATCTTTCTTTTTTGATTTTTAAAAAAAATTTATTTGGCTGCATCAGGTCTTAGTTACAGCACGTGGGCTCTTGTTGTGGCATGCAGGCGTCTCTCTAGTTGTGGTACTCCAGAGAGGTCAGGCTCAGTTGCAGGCTTAGTTGCCCCATGGCATGTGTGATCTGAGTTCCTGCAGGCATGTGTGCTCAGTCACTTCAGTTGCGTCCGAGTCTTTTTGACCCTATGGCCCGCCAGGCTCCTCTGTCCTTGGGATTCTCCAGGCAAGAATATTGGAATGGGTGGCCATTTCCTCCTCCAAGGGATCTTCCTAACCCAGGGACGAACCCATGTCTCCTGCATTGCAGGCAGATTCATTACTTCTGAGCCACCAGGGAAGCCCTTAATTCCCTGACCAGGGATCAGACCCATGTCCTCTGTATTAGAAAGCCACGTCTTAACCACTGGACCAGTCCGAAGTGTGCCTTCTTTTGCTTGATTTATCTGAACAGTGACAAAAGTGATGAGTCCCTCCAATTAGTGATTGTGTTTGTTTATATGCTTTTCTGAGTGAGACAGTAAGCTTTGTAATTGTCTCTATCTTTTTCTCCTTTATTAAAAACTCAATGAAATAAAGGGTTTTGGCTTGATTCCCATTATAACACCAACACCAGACACAATACCTGCAAATAATAGATGTTCAGTAAATATATTGGAAGAAAGACTGTATGAATGAGGAATGCTGTTTCTTGAATGCCCATTAAAGCACTAGGACATAGTCAATAGCCCTTGAATCCGAAATCAAATGCTCAGATTCAAGGCACAATTCAATCCATTTTCATTATCTATCCTTCCATAAATCTTGAAAGCTCTGAGCCTCAATTTCCTATTTGAGAAACGAGCAGCTCTACATTTCATGAGCTACATCTCCTAAGACTTGTGAGGCTCCATCAAGATAATGTAAATAAAAGCACTCTGAGCTTTAAGCTGGTTTATAAATACATGATCAGACATGGCATGTTACACTGACATCAATCAGGCAAATAATTTACAAAGTGAGTGGGGAGTGTAAGGAGGTAAAGAATGCTTAATTTGCCAGAATTCTCAGGGCAGTATGATACATAATTAGAAGAAACATTTGATAAGGTAGGAAGTAAGATCTTTTGCCATTCCCATTCCAAGAGCCATATTCTACTTTCAAATCATATTCAATAAAACTTTCCTTGAAGAAGGTCTACACTTAATGACAGATCTTTTGAATATAGAGTGCAATAGAAGTATGGAGCCAGAGGTATGTTGCCTGAGGCACAGAGGATGAATTTTTTCCAACAACTTTCTCTAGAAATTAATCAGAGAGACAATATTTTATTTCTTTAAAGTAAAACTTTAAGATGATGTCTGTCTACCAAAGATACCAAATTAAAAGGCTCCTTGGATGTACACATATTGTCATGGTCCAATAACATATATAATCATATCAGAATCATACTAGACTGTATCAGACTTACAGAAAATATGATCTTTGTCCCATAAAGTCAGAATATATTAATGTAGGTGGAACCAAGTTCAATCTTGTTAGGTAAAAAAGTTAATCTCACATAGCAATATGAGGACAAAGCCAAAGTCAGAATCCAGTATTCTCCATCATGTTGTAGCAAATGTTTTATAAGTGATTATATTTTAATTATTTATTCAAAAACATTGAACAGATCAGTCCTTTGTACCATGTGTTTTCATGTCCTCTCTCCAAATGGACGGCCTACATTTAAACTAGACAGATGAAAACTGGTAACAGCTTGCTAATGGATGTCAGAATCTAAGCTCATTTTATTCAAGGGTCCCTTCATTTATTCTTTAATTCATCAAACATGTATTAGATGCCTAAATGGTCCAAGCATCTGGAGTTGCATAGGGAATTACAGTAAATACAAACAAACATTGTGTGTATGTGTGATCTGAAATGTTTACTAGTTGTGGTCTGAGAGAAGAAACATACCATTAAAATAAAACATTTGGCTCTTGGGCTAATTTCCAAGATAAGATTGAAAAAAAAAAGTTCATTTTCTGTGTTCCCTCTTCATGACTGTTGAATTGGGAATACAAAGCCACTAGACATTTGACTGTAGTATTTCATTTCTCTTGTACAAAGTAAATAGAATATTGACATTCCAATATGCCCACTCTCATCTTGATACTTTTCCAAGATTACCTGAAAAGTTTAAAACAGTTTGAAACAGACTCTCCTTTACATTCACTCATGCATTCAGCAATCATTTACAACACCCATCATGTGCCTGGCAGAGTGAGTAAGTGCTGAGACAGAGCACTAAGACACAAATGAGACTGCTCCAGAACTCGTTATTTGTACTTAAGCAGCAGTTGAATAGACTACAATTCAGAGTGACCATATAAAGGTATCAATTCTATCAAGACACAGATGATATACAGAGGCATACAGAGGAGAGTGAAGTTAATCGGACATGGGTGTTCAGAGAAGGCTTCCTAAAGAATGTTAAGTTACATTTGGAAAGAAGTATACAGGTTGAAGGTAAGAGATGGTTATGTCAAAATGAAAGTTTAGCATTCACCGAGGGAAAGAAGCCTACAACAAACTGGGAACACAATTTATGACTGCTGGGGCAAAAATGCAAAGTAGTTATGGTAAAGTTATTTTAGATATGACTCACTTGAGTACAACAAACCCATCTTCATTTGATCCGCTAGTTGAAATTTGCATGCAGTTGTCCCCATTCTCTGTTTCTCCTTCAGACTGTATTGCCTTTGTGATCATACAGTTATAATGTGGCTAAAAACAACAACGTACATATACAAAATAAGGCTGACTTAATTTAGAATTTGCTATATGAGTACTAAGATAAAATTGGAGAGGATATTTTTATGGCTATGAAAAGTTTTGTTCAAAATATTTGGCCGTCTTTACAATTTTCCCCCCTAGTATCTTATTTTCTAATACGTTTTCCATTTTTCCCCTTCTCTCCTCTTCCCCTTTTCCTTCCTTTCCTCCCTCTTGTTCTCTCTTCCTATTTCTTTCTTTCTTTCTTTTTTTTTTTAATGATTGCCCTCTATGTCTGTGGCTATATACCAAAGCTAGACTTTCATCTGACTGAGTAGTTATAAATCTTTGTATCCAGAATTTTTTGGAACTTCCTGTGGAGAAGTCATCCTGGGGATGACTGATCCAATGGCATTCAGGCTCACTTTTTTCACCTGGTCTTAGGCAGCCTCACAAAAATTTGCTATTTAAATTGGGACTTTGAGAAAGATTTCATTTGAAAAGAGAGTTCTTACGCTTCTTTAAATTCTAAAATCACTTTTTCTTGTCTAATTCTCATCTTCTGAGGATAAGCTGAGGCAAACAGAGGAGAAGTGATAGTATCAATACTGTATAGTGACCTAGACAGAACTACACTTAAACATGGGTCTTTTTTTCTAAGGGACCCTCATCCCTTTAGGTGACTCCAGGTGAGGATTCTCCTGTGCTACCATTTCCATCTTTAGCAGACAATAGCTCTTTGAGGAGTGTAATGAAAAGGATGTCACCATCTGCTATGTGTTTTCCCTCAACTGTAGATTTAACTGCCTCCTAACCTCCTTTGAGCTTTATTTATTTATTTAAAAATATTTATTTATTTGGCTGCATCTGGTCTTAGTTGAAGCATGTGGGTTTTAGGGTGTCTGGGCTCAGTAGTTGTGAAGAACAGGCTTAGTTGTCCCCCAGCGTGGGGGATATTAGTTCCCTACCAGGGATCAAACCAGCATCATCTGCCTTGGAAGGGGTTGGAAGGTAGATTCTTAGCCACTGGACCACCAGGGAAGTCCTTTCCTTGTAGCTTTAATAAGAAATACTCTAACTCAATTTGGAAGACAGGAACTATGAATTTATTAAATTAACTGTGCTCAGTCTTGGAAACTATATATATATAGTATACACATACATATCTATATATTTCTTTAAGTGGAGTTTTTTATCAACTTCTTTGGGGATTGGGGACACAAACAGGCAAGCATCCGAATTCTTCAGTGAAACCAGATGTGGAGTAATCTTGTTGCTATGAGTTGAATTATGTCCCTCAAAAGATAAGTTGAAGTTCTACACCCCCCCACCATTACCTCAGAAAGTGAACTTATTTGGAAATAAGATGATCTTAGATGTGACTTATAAATTAAAACCAGGTCATACTGGAATAGAGTGGGGCCCTAATCCAACACAATTGGTGTCCTTATAAGAAGGTGGCCATGTAAAGACACAGAGACACAGGGAGAACAGCATGTGAAGATGGAGACTGAGACTATGGTCCAAAGAATACGAAAGATTGCCAGCCGTCATTAGACGCTAGAAGGACATTGTGGATTAGACTCTCCCTCAAAGTCTTTAGATGTACCCAAACCTGATTTTGAACTTGATATTAGACGCCTAGCCTCCAGAATTGTGAAACAACCAACTATTGTGTTCAGACACCCATACTGCAGTATTTTATTATGGAAGCCACAGGAAACTGATAGACATGCTAAAGTTCACAGATGAAGAAGCCATCATCAACCTTGCTGGGAGTCTGGCACACTGTTGGGAGTAGGTGATATCTAAGTTGGGCACTCGGGAGTAAAGTCAGAGTCAACCAAAAGGAAAAGCGCGGTCATAGCAAGGAAGAAAGCAGGAGCAAAGGACAGGCTTTGGAAAGGTCTTCTCGTGTTTTGAGTAATGCTGAGTAGCTCTGTAGAGCTCCAGTGTGGAACATGGGGTGCTCAGCATTTGGGCAAAAACTGATGCAATGCCCTTTTGCAACAGGAGAGTTTACTTAAATCAAGAAAAACTTCAAGTTTTGGAATCACTGTGTGTTTTTGTCTCTGTGTGTGTTTAAATACATATTTATCCCCAGATGGTTTTTCTTTCTTTCTTTTAATTTCTTTTTAATTATGGCAGCTATTCTCCAAACATGTTTTTGTTTATCTCAAACTAAGTATACAGTTTCAACATATGGAGCATATTTTGTTTTACTTCAGTTTATCTTAAGAAATCAGCTTTCCTAACTCTTATTGGCAGTGAACCCAAATGATTTCTTACTTTTTCTTTCCTGCTCTACTTTCTCCTCTTTGTGTTTTTCTTTCAGTTATGATTTTTCTCTATCTTCATCACTCTCACTTTCTCTCCATCCTTCTCTCCCTCCTTTCCTTTTTCCCTTCCTTCCTCCTTTCCTTCTTTTCCTTTTCTTTCTGAGAGGTCACAAAAGATTTCCCAGGTTGATGAACTAGATCATTTAGTGGCAAGAACCAATAGTTCCTTGGCTTGTGGACATTTAATCAGTCTAGAAAATACACAAAATGTAAATAATGTTAATAAACAAGTCAGGGATATTATTTGCTTTTTCATTTATAGTATTATGAACCTGGAATTCAAGTCTGTTCATAATCTAGCCCAAACAATTTTATCAGCTTTGTTTTGTGTAATGCATTTTCAAACCTCAGTGTATTCAGCTCTCCTATCCTTCTTCTCCTTAAAAAAAAAACAAAAAACAAAAAAAAACACTAATGTTCATCCTCTCAGCCTACAGCACTCCACTTACCCTTCAAGATCCAGCTCAAATATCACTTCCTTTTGACACATTTTATGATGATTGCTGGCAGAATTTATCTTTTTCTTCCCTGGATTCTCTAGAACTTTTTATGCTCCTCCAGCCTTGCTTTGTTATGATTGGCTTTTATTTTCATACACATCTCCTCCATTAAACTGATGTCAAAATGGTTTCTCATTGTCCCCAAATCTGCAATGTCCAATATACACAAGTTCAGTTCAGTCACTCAGTCATATCTGACTCTTTGTGATCCCATGGACTGCAGCATGCCAGGCTTCCCTGTCCTTCATCAACTCCTGGAGCTTGCTCAAACTCATGTCCATTGAGTCGGTGATGCCATCCAACCATCTCAATCTTCTGTCATCCTCTTCTCCTCCTGCCTTCAACCTTTCCCAGCATCAGGGTCTTTTCCAATGAGTCATTTCTTAGCGTCAGGTGGCCCAAGTATTGGAGCTTCAGCTTCAGCATCAGTCCTTCCAATGAATATTCAAAGCACTCCTTAAATTCTCACTGAAGACGCACTTGAGTGAAAGAGATTGTAATCCTTATACCAGAAACAAAAAGCTTGTCTTTAACATCCATGCAACTCTTTCTTAAAGTCATTTGCAGACTTCACAATGTGAAAGGCACTAGAAATGTCAGAAATTGGGCATTTGTGGCAGGAAGCCATTTAGGATGCTGAATATAAGACATATAGGAGAAAAATAAAATAAAATATTGTTAAAGAACTTATCCTTTCTTGGTGTATATATTCATGTAGCAGAAACTGTGCAATCCAGTGGACTTCAAAAACAATGTAGAAACACAGTAATATATTCATGAATATTTCTGCAGTGACATTGGAAGAAAAAATTTTACCATTCAAACCAACTGTGTAATCAGTTATACTATGCTGAGACAGCTTCTGAGAGCACTATTCTATGTAAATGACTCATGAAGTCTGCTACAAGAATGAAAGTAGAAGTAATGGCATGTATGTCACATATACTTAACATGGGCTTCCCAGGTGGCTCAGTGGACAAAAATCCACCTGCAGTGCAGGATGCAGGAAAAGTGGATTCAACCCCTGGGTCAGGAAGATCCCCTGGAGGAGGATCCAAAGGGTCATAGTCAGACATGACTGAAGTGACTGAGCACATAGGTACACTGAATATGTCTGTGAAAGTGAAAGTCACTCAGTCGTGTCCTACTCTTTGCGACTCCATGGACTATACAGTCCATGGAATTCTCCAGGTAAGAATATGGGAGTGGGTAGCCTTTCCCTTTTCCAGGGGATCTTCCCAACCCAGGGATTGAATCTCCCACATTGCAGGTGGATTCTTTACCAGCTGAGCCACAAGGGAAGCCCAAGAATACTGGAGGGCGTTTCCTATCCCTTCTCCAGCAGATCTTCCTGACCTAGAAATCCAGCCAGAGTCTCCTGCATTGCAGGCGGATTCTTTACCAACTGAGATATCAGGGAAGCCTGAATATGTCTGTACTTCCCTAAAACAGAGCCTGTATCTTTTTTCTTAAAATTCTCAGCACATTATTTGACACATTGGAGATGATTTAAGAAGAGCTTTTGAATGAATGAAGATTGTCTAATCTATCATATAGCAGGAATGGCAGTTACCAGCTTCATGGTTACGCGTGTACTATGTCGATTCAGTTGTGTCTCTCTGTGCTACACTATGGACTATAGCCTGCCCGGTTTCTCAGTCCATGGAAATCATCAGGGAAGAATACTAGAGTGGGTTGCCATACCCTTCTCCAGGGGATCTCCCCAATGCAGGGATTGAATCCACATCTCTTATGCCTCCTGCATCAGCAGGTGGACTAGCTGTCAACTAGGAAGCCCTGGATATATTATATACTTATGGCTAATTTGAGTTATTGTAAGGCAGAAACCAACACCTTTCTAAAATAATTATCCTCCAGTTTAAAAAAAAAATTTTTTTTAAGGAAAGAGACAAGTCTCTATCCCCTTCTCTGGCACTGGAAAGAGGATGTGGTGCAGTCCTCACTAGACAGCAAACCTGGGAGGAAGGTGGGCAAGACTTTCCAATGAGAATTTGTTCCCTATTTATTGCTGTTCAGTTGCTAAGTTGTGTCCCACTCTTTGCAACCTCATGGACTATAGAATGCTGGGCTTCTTTGTCCTTCACTATCTGCTGGAGTTTGCTCAAATTCAGGCCCAATGAGTCAGTGGTGCTATCCAACCATCTCATCCTCTGTCACCCCCTTCTCCTGTTCTCAATCTTTCCCAGCATCAGGGTCTTTTCCAATGGCTCTTCACATCAGGTGGCAAAAGTATCAGAGCATCAGCCTCAGTATCAGTGCTTTCAATTAATATTCAGGGTTGATTTCCTTTAGGATTGACTGATTTGATCTCTTTGCTGTCCAAGGGACTCTTAGGAGTTTTCTCCAGGCTCACAGTTCAAAAGCATCAATTCTTCAGCATTTAGCCTTTTTTATTGTCCAGCACTCATCTCCTTACATTACTACTGGAAAAACTGTAGCTTTGACTAGATGAATATTTGTTGTCTTTTGCCGCAAGACAACTCACCTACCAACCCATCATTCACCAGCTTACATGTTTCTCTCCTCTAGCTTATGTAACAACTGGGTTTCCCTAGCTCTCCCCACTTCAGCTAAAGAAGCCCACATTTATAATCAACCTACAAATGCACAATCGTCAGTCTGAGGGTAGCTTCTTCTTTTTTTTTTTTACATTGAAAGTTGCTTTTATTTTAGATTCCACACATAAGTGATATCATACAGTATTTGTTTTTCTTTGATTTATTTAAAAGTGAAAGTGAAGTCTCAGATGTGTCTGACTTTTTGCGACCCCATGGACTGTAGCCCACTAGGCTCCTCCGTCCATGGTATTTTTGAGGGTAGCTTCTTTAGAAACAGCCAGAGGCTGCGTATTTAATACTTTCAAGCATATTTTCACCTCAAGTGTTAAGCTAATGTCTGTTAAGAATTTTCTCCAGCTTTGTCACTGTGGAAACAGAAGCTCCTCCATAAATCCCAATTTCATGCCATGAAAAGATTCCACTCAGTGCTAAGACTTTAAGAATAGTTTAGGGGAAATGTTATAGTCTTTTAAAATAAGAAATCAGCAAACTTCCACAAACCTTCATGTCAACATAGTGATTTCTCATTTCAAAGCGCTTTCCGCTGGTTAGCCTTGCCTCTGTTTGACTTTAAGCCACAAAACAACCACATTGGGTAGAAAGATTCTGTTGTGGGAACCTCTCTTATACCTCCTCCAGGTCCATTGACAAAGCTCAGGTCCTTGAAAAAACTGTGCTCCTCTCACCACCAGCAGCTTCTCCCATTGTTTTCTCTTTCAGGACTTCCCAAGGGAAACTTACCCACCCTCTCCCCCTCTATTTCGTTAATTTCCTCTTATGCTCCAGGTGTGAACTGAAAAGCAAAATTTTCAGGGAAGTCTTCCCTGACCACCCCTACTTCAAGTATTTCTTGCGTACATGGTGATAAAACGTAGAATCACGTTTCTCTCTTCTAGAGTATCTGAAATCAGTTTCTAGCTATTCATTTTGCAGTATGATATGTGAGTACTTGCCACCTTATTAGGTTACATGTCATTTCTGTGTTTATAACTCAGTAAATACTTGAGAATGAAATGAGTGACCATTATCCACCTTCCTTTCCAGCTGAGAAATTTGAAGCTCAAAGCACATGTCAAAGATCATGTTGCTAATAAGAGTTTTTGATGTCAGAGAGACCTAGAATTTCAATTTTAACATTGGTATTTACTCATTTGGGTGATTTCTTTGAGTCTCTGGTTCTCCGTTATCTGTTAAATTCATATAATAGAAATTAAGAGAATTATAAATTCTATAAGAAATAAATTGCATATAGTGTCTGTGTACTCTGAATATAGTTTTAACAAATCCATTCACGTCTTTTAAATCTACTAGTTGGATCAATGATTCTAGTCTATGAAACTATTTTTATATTGTTCAAAATCATTAATATCTATTCTTACAAGGGGAAAATCTGAAGCAAAGGGAAAATAGTGCTAAAAGCAATTGTTTCTCTTTTTCCTTTCACATTTAGCTCATAATGTAGTGACAGAAAAGATCATGACATAAAATTTTCAAGGCAATAGAAATGGAAGCAAAGCTAATATATATTTAGTTTATTTATCATCTTCCTAAATGCCTGGTATAATGCTTGTTGCTTTGTCAGTTATTTACATTAACAAGGATTATTTGAAAGACAGGCTCAAGCAGGAGATATTTTGGAGAAAATGAAAAATTTCTCATGGTAAAATCAGAGTGAAGTCAGAGTGTTTCTACTGGCCGATTTCCTAAGGGATGGAGATGAGGGAACGATACTGGTTAAAGAAGTTGCCTGGAGAGAAGGCTTATGCAGCTTTAAAAAAAGGAAAAAATGGAAAGAAAAGGAATATAGAGAAAAAAAGAAGAAAGAAAGAGTAAGCATCGTAATAGCACGAGTTATTTCACTCAAATTTCTTGGCACTTAATATTGTGTTTGATCCACCAGGCCACCTGGGGTGCTCTATAATATTATGATAGCCAATGTATAATTTATATCTTCTGTATTATATTCCTAGGCTACTAGAGGTAGAACACAGACCAAGGATATTTATAAAAATTGTAGCATAGGAAAAGCAAGGGGATAAAAAAATATTCTACTTCAAAGATTCTATTTCAGGCTGAAAATGAAAGGATATTGCAAAATCTACACGTATATGACTTAATATATATTTTCTAGTTCATTTAACTTTAAAACTGCTTTAATACAGCTATATTAGAAGCAGCAATTATCCATATTTAAAATTTTGGCTGGAGAAAGCTCAGAACATTGACATGGGTAGCAAGATGTTTGTGTATGAGAACATGCAGGAGAATTGAAGTCAAAGGAACTGGGATCAAGTTATAGCTATGCCACTGATGACCTCTGCCACATTAAGGTTAGAAAATGAAATATAAGTTAGTAATGTTTACATTATAGGATAGATATGATTAAATAAGATTAAAAATAATATGAATAACTTTTATACACTAATACTTTGAGTATTGGAAGAAAAGTTATGACCAACCTAGACAGCATATTAAGAAGCAGAGAAATTACTTTGCCAACAAAGGTCCATCTAGTCAAGGCGATGGCTTTTCCAGTAGTCATGTACAGATGTGAGAGTCTGACTATAAATAAAGCTGAGCACCGAAGAATTGATGCTTTCGAACTGTGATGTTGGAGAAGACTCTTGAGAGTCCCTTGGACTGCAAGATCCAACCAGTCCATCCTAAAGCAGGTCAGTCTTGAATATTCATTGGAAGGACTGATGCTGAAGTTGAAACTCCAATACTTGGGCCACCTGATGCAAAGAAATGACTCATTGGAAAAGATCCTGATGTTGGGAAAGATTGAAGGAGGGAAGAGAAGGGGATGACAGAGGATGAGATGGTTGGCTGATATTACTGACTCAATGGACATGAGTTTGAGTAAACTGAGGGAGTTGGTGATGGAGAGGGAGGCCTGGCGTGCTGCAGTCCATGGGGTCACAGAGTCGGACACGACTGAGCAACTGAACTGAACTGAACTTTTAGTCTAAATTTAATAAATACCGTTTGTTTTTTAAAAAAACAGGAGACAAAAGATAAAGTATCTTTGAAATACTAAATGATGTCCAGCAGCATAGTTGCTGGAAACAAGAAAATAAATACTCTTTTCTTACCAGCAAGTTCCACTGTCATCCACCATGCACCATTTTCTTTCCTTCTCCTTTACCTTTACCTCAGCTATTTAAGAAAAAACATTATTTGGGTGAGGCCAAGGTCAATCTTATTCTAAAGAAGATTGAATGTCATACACGCACATCTAAACAAGCTGGTGATCTTCAGGGAAGAGAAGAATTCAAGCATTCTTTTTTTTTTTTATTCTCTCTCTCTCTCTATATATATATATATATATATAGTCACTCAAGTCATTATCTTTTTCTTACTGCACTGGCTAAAACATCTATTACAATATTGAATAGAAATGATAAAACTGAGTATCTTTGTCCATTCCTAACTTTCAAGGAAAATCATTTGAGTTTTTTATCATTAAGTGTGGTATCAATTCTATGATTTTCACAAATGCCCTTTATTAGGCTAAGGAATATGACTTCTGCTTCTAGGTTTATGAGACTCTTTTTCTAGGAATTGATATTGGATTATGATACATTTTTCTCTACATCTACTGAGAGAGTCATATTTTTTAGCCTGGTAGTACGGTTAATTAAATTGATGAGGTCAATTCTTAAAATATTAAACCAAATCTGGCATTAGTGTGATAGAACAACTTTGATTGTGATGTATTATCCTTTTTATATGTGATTTGACTTAACAAAATTTCATTAAAAATCTTTGGATATATATTCATAAGAAATGCAAATCTGTGATTTCTTTCAATTATAATTTCTTTGTCTGGCTTTGGCATGCAAAGTATACTATCTTATAGAATGATTTGGATGTATTCTTTCTTCAAATTTCTGGATGAATTTTTAAAGAATTATGCTTTTTATTTCTTAAATACTTGCTATAATTCACTATTAAATCAGCTTGGCCTAGAGTTCTCTTATGTAAAGTTTTTTTCTTTTTTCTTTTTTTTTACTACAAGTCAATTTTTAAAATAAGTATAGTACTATACTTGTTGCTTATATTTTCTTTCATGAGTGTTTGTATTTATTGTCTTTCAAAGGATGTTTTCATTGCATCTAAGTAATTGAACTTTGTTAGCATTTTTTTTTTAGACTTTTTTTTTTTTAATTGTTTTTGCCATACATTGTCATGATATCACCATGGGTTTACATATGCTTCCCCTCCGGAACCCCCCTCCCTCTTCCCCCCCCCCCCCCCCGGGAAATCTCGCTGCACCAGCCCCGAGCATCAAATCCTGGGCTGGCGATTGATTTGACATATGAAAATTAACATGCTTCAATGCCCTTCTCCCATATCATCCCACCCTTACCCTCATCCACAAAGTCCACGAGTCTATTCTATACATCTGCGTTCCTTTTGCTGTCTCGTATGTTGGGTTCTCGTTACCGTCTTTCTAAATTCCATATATATGCGTTAATATACTGTATTGTTGTTTTTGCTTCTGGCTTACTTCACTCTGGATAATGGGCTCCAGTTTCGTCCATCTGAGTAGAATTGCTTCAAATGAATTTTTTTTTAATGCTGAGTAATATTCCATTGTGTATATGTACCAAGCTTTCTTATCCATTCGTCAGTTGATGGGCATCTACGTTGCTTCCATGTCCTGGCTATTGTAAACAATGCAGCGATGAATATTGGGGTACACGTGGCTCTTTCAATTCTGGTTTCCTCGGTGTATATGCCCAGCAGTGGGATTGCTGGGTCATATGGCAGGTCTATTTGCAGCTTTTTAAGGAACCTCCACACTGTTTTCCATAGTGGTTGTACTAGTTTGCATTCCCACCAACAGTGTAAGAGGGTTCCCTTTTCTCCACATCCTCTCCAGCATTTATTGCTTGTAGACTTTTGGATGGCAGCCATTCTGACTGGGGTAAAGTGGTACCTCATTGTGGTTTTGATTTGCATTTCTCTGATAATGAGTGATGTTGAGCATCTTTTCATGTGTTTGGAGAAATGTCTGTTAAGTTCTTTGGCCCACTTTTTAATTGGGTTGTTTATTTTTCTAGAATGGAGCTGCAGGAGTTGTTTGTATATTTTTGAGATTAATTGTTTGTCTGTTGTTTCATTGGCTATTATTTTCTCCCATTCTGAATGCTGTCTTTTCACCTTGCTTATAGTTTCCTTTGTTGTGCAAAAGCTTTTAATTTTAATTAGGTCCCATTTGTTTATTCGTGTTTTTATTTCCAATATTCTGGGAGGTGGGTCATGGAGTATCCCGCTTTGGGTTATGGCAGAGAGTGTTTTGCCTATGTTATCCTCTAGGAGTTTTATAGTTTCTGGTCTTATGCTTAGATCTTTGATCCATTTTGAGTTTATCTTTGTGTATGGTGTTAGAAAGTGATCTAGTTTCATTCTTTTACAAGTGGCTGTCCAGTTTTCCCAGCACCACTTGTTAAAGAGGTTGTCTTTTCTCCATTGTATATTCTTGGCTCCTTTGTCAAAGATAAGGTGTCCATAGATGCGTGGATTTATCTCTGGGCTTTCTATTCTGTTCCATTGATCTATGTTTCTGTCTTTGTGCCAGTACCATACTGTCTTAATGACTGTGGATTTGTAGTATAGCCTAAAGTCAGGTAGGTTGATTCCGCCCGTTCCATTCTTCTTTCTCAAGATTGCTTTGGCTATACGAGGTTTTTTGTATTTCCATACAAATTGAGAAATTATTTGTTCTAATTCTTTGAAAAAGACCTCTGGTAGCTTGATAGGAATTGCATTGAATCTATAGATTGCTTTGGGTAGTATACTCATTTTCACTATGTTGATTCTTCCAATCCACAAACACGGCACATTTCTCCATCTGTTTGTGTCCTCCTTGATTTCTTTCATCAGTGTTTTATAGTTTTCTATATACAAGTCTTTTGATTCTTTAGGTAGAAATACTCCTAAGTATTTTATTCTTTTTGTTTCGATGGTGAATGGAATTGTTTCCTTGATTTCTCTTTGTGATTTCTCACTGTTAGTGTATAGGAATGCCAGGGATTTCTGTGTGTTGATTTTGTATCCTGAAACTTTGCTATATTCACTGATTAGCTCTAGTAATTTTCTCGTAGAGTCTTTAGGGTTTTCAATATAGAGGATCATGTCATCTGCAAACAGAGAGAGTTTTACTTCTTCTTTTCCAATCTGGATTCCTTTGATTTCTTTATCTGCTCTGATTGCTGTGGCCAAGACTTCCAAGACTATGTTGAAAAGTAGTGGTGAGAGTGGGCACCCTTGTCTTGTTCCTGATTTCAGGGGGAATGCTTCCAGCTTTTCACCATTGAGGATAATGTTTGCTGTGGGTTTGTCATATATAGCTTTTATTATGTTGAGGTATGTTCCTTCTATTCCTACTTTTTGGAGGGTTTTTATCATAAATGGATGTTGAATTTTGTCAAAGGCTTTCTCTGCATCTATTGGGATAATCATGTGATTTTTATTTTTCAATTTGTTAATGTGGTGTATTACATTGATTGATTTACGAATATTGAAGAAACCTTGCATCCCTGGGATAAAGCCTACTTGATCATGATGTATGATCTTTTTGATGTGTTGTTGGATTCTATTTGCTAGAATTTTGTTGAGGATTTTTGCATCTAAGTTCATCAGTGATATTGGCCTGTAGTTTTCTTTTTTTGTGGCATCTTTGTCGGGTTTTGGAATTAGGGTGATGGTGGCCCCATAGAATGAGTTTGGAAGTTTACCTTCCTCTGCAATTTTCTGGAAGAGTTTGAGTAGAATAGGTGTTAGCTCTTCTCTAAATTTTTGGTAGAATTCAGCTGTGAAGTCATCTGGTCCTGGGCTTTTGTTTTTTGGAAGATTTCTGATTACGGTTTCAATTTCCGTGCTTGTGATGGGTCTATTAATATTATCTATCTCTTCCTGGTTTAGTCTTGGAAAGTTGTACTTTTCTAGGAATTTGTCCATTTCATCCAGGTTGTCCAGTTTATTTGCATATAGTTGCTGATAATAGTCTCTTATGATCCTTTGTATTTCTGTGTTTTCTGTTGTGATCTCTCCGTTTTCATTTCTGATTCTGTTGATTTGGTTCTTTTCCCTTTGTTTCTTGATGAGTCTGGCCAATGGTTTGTCAATTTTATTTATCTTCTCAAAGAACCAGCTTTTGGCTTGGTTGATTTTTGCTATGGTCACTTTTGTTTCCTTTGCATTTATTTCTGCCCTGATCTTTAAGATTTCTTTCCTTCTACTAGACTTGGGCTTCTGCATCTCTTCCTTTTCTAGTTGCTTTAGGTGTAAAGTCAGGTCATTTATTTGATTTTTTTCTTGTTTCCTGAGGTGAGCTTGTATTGCTATGAACTTTCCCCTTAGCATTGCTTTCACAGTGTCCCATAGGTTTTGGGCTGTTGTGTTTTCATTTTCATTCGTTTCCATGCATAACTGAATTTCAGTTTTGATTTCTTCTGTGATTTGTTGGTTATTCAGCAGTGTGTTGTTGAGCCTCCATATGTTGGAAGTTTTGAAAGGTTTTCTCCTATAATTGATATCTAATCTCACTGCATTGTGGTCAGAAAAGATGCTTGGGATGATTTCAATATTTTTGAATTTATCAAGGTTAGGTTTATGGCCCAGGATGTGATCTATCCTGGAGAAGGTCCCGTGTGCACTTGAGAAAAAGGTGAAATTCCTTGTTTTGGGGTGGAATGACCTATAGATATCAATTAGGTCTAGTTGATCGATTGTATCATTTAAAGTTTGAATTTCCTTGTTACTTTTCTGTCTAGTTGATCTATCCATTGGTGTGAGTGGTGTATTAAAGTCTCCCACTATTATTGTGTTGTTGTTGATTTCCCCTTTCATACTTGTTAGCATTTGCCTTACATATTGTGGAGCTCCTATGTTAGGTGCATAAATATTTATAACTGTTATTTCTTCTTCCTGGATTGATCCTTTGATCATTATGTAATGTCCATCTTTATCTCTTTTCACTGCCTTTATTTTAAAGTCTACTTTATCAAATATGAGTATTGCCACTCCTGCTTTCTTTTGGTCTTTATTTGCATGGAATATCTTTTTCCAGCCTTTAACTTTCAGTCTATATGTGTCCCTAGGTTTGAGGTGGTTCTCTTGTAGACAACATATATAGGGATCTTGTTTCTGTATCTAGTCGGCCAATCTTTGTCTTTTGGTTGGGGCATTCAGCCCGTTTACATTTAAGGTAATTATTGATAAGTATGGTCCCATTGCCATTTATTTTATTGTTTTGGGTTCCAGATTATCTATCCCATCCGTGTTTCCTATCTAGGCAAGTTCCTTTAGCATTCGTTGGAGGGCTGGTTTGGTGTTACTGAATTCTCTCAGTTTCTGCTTGTCTGAGAAAATTTTGAATTCTCCTTCAAATTTGAATGAGATCCTTGCTGGGTACAGTAATCTGGGTTGTAGATTGTTTTCTTCCATGACTTTAAGAATGCTCTGCCATTCCCTTCTGGCCTGAAGCGTTTCTATTGAGAGATCAGCTGTTATCCTTATGGGATTCCCCTTGTGAGTTATTTTTTGCTTCTCCCTTGCTGCTTTTAATATTTGTTCTTTGTATTTGATATTTGTTAATTTGATTAATATGTGTCTTGGGGTGTTCCGTTTGGGGTTCATTCTATTTGGGACTCTCTGTGTTTCTTGGACCTGAGTGGCTATTTGCTTCCCCAATTTAGGGAAATTTTCAACAATTATCTCTTCAAGGATTTTCTGATGGTCTTTCTTTTTGTCTTCTTCTTCTGGGACTCCTATGATTCGAATATTGGTGAGTTTAATATTGTCCCAGAGGTCTCTAAGATTGTCCTCATTTCTTTTAATTCTTTTTTCATTTTTCCTTTCTGTTTCATTTATTTCTGCCATTCTGTCTTCTACCTCACTTATCCTGTCTTCTATCTCTGTTATTCTACTGTTGGTTCCCTCCAGGGTGTTTTTGATCTCATTTATTGCATTATTTATTGTATTTTGACTCTTTTTCATTTCTTCTAAGTCCTTGTTAAAGCTTACCTGCATCTTCTCAATCCTTGCCTGCAGGTTATTGAACTGCAGCTCCAACTTATTTTCCAGGTTTTGGATCATATTCACTATCCTTATTCGGAATTCTTTGTCAGGTAGACATCCTATCTCTTCGTCTTTTGTTTGGTCTAGGGGGTATTTATCCTGTTCTTTTACTTGCTGGGTATTTCTCTGCTTTTTCATCTTGTTTATCTTGCTGTGTTGCCCCTTTATTGTGGGGGTTCCTCACTATGGGAGGGGTTAGATGTGTGGTTTGTAGAAGTTTCCTGGATGGGAAAGCTTGTGTGGTGTTCTGGTGGGTGGATCTGGGTTTCCTCACTGTAACTAACAATGGAGTGTCCAGTAAAGAGATTTGAGGTGTCGGTGGACTTGGTTTGACCTTGGGCAACCTGTGTATTGAAGCTCCTGGCAGTGTTCCTACGTTGCTGGTGAATTTGCTTGGTATATCTTACTCTGGAGCTTGTTGGCCCTTGGGGGTTGATTAATTTCAGTTTTGGTATGGAGGAGGTTGATGAGTTCCTATCGATTAATTAACCCTTGGATCCAGGAGTTTTCTGGAATTCTCAGAGTCTGGGTTTAGTCTCCTGTCTTCCAGTAGCCTCAGGGCTCTTTTATCTCTGCACTGATGGTGGCAGAACCTCTAGTTTAGTGATGAGAAGTTTCTTCACAGTGAGGGACACCCTGTCAGGTACACAAAGTTACATGGCATGGACCAGAAGGAGAAGAGAGGAATCCGATGGTGAGGGAGTGAAGTGGCCAGTGATTGCTCCTCTGTGTGCCCTCCACAGCCTGGATCCCTTGGAGATGTTCACAGAGTTATATCGAAATGTGAAGAGTGTGGAAGGAGACAGAATTGACCAGAGAGAGAAAGGAGAGAGTCAGATGGATAGAG
Source organism: Antilocapra americana (assembly GCA_007570785.1). Lineage (NCBI taxonomy): Eukaryota > Metazoa > Chordata > Mammalia > Artiodactyla > Antilocapridae > Antilocapra > Antilocapra americana. The sequence continues at coordinate 15,618,693 of ML661883.1, read as the reverse complement.
ACAGATCCAGCCAGTGGTCAGTTATTTCAGTGTTCTTCACAGCTGGTAACTCTCAAGCAGAGTCCCAGAGTTGGGTAGAGAATATACAGAGGAAGAGGACGTTGAAGGTGTCTTGGTAGGAGAAGAAAAGAGAAAAGAAAAAGAAAAAAGAAAAAAGGAGAGACAAGAATGGGGAGAGAGCAGTCAAGCCCCTGATCTCACTCCAAGGTAACGATGAGTATTGGAGCTTGGGTCCTTAAAGGTACAAAGTTGATACCCAATACCAATAGGCAAAGATTAAAAATCTAGAGTAATGACGGGATTCTCAAAATACTTACAAAGAAAAAGATAGAAAGAAAGATAAGGAAGAGAAAGAAAAACAAAAACAAAAACAAAAACAAAAAGAGGAGAAATAAGAATGGGGAAAGAGCAGTCAAGCCAATGATCTCACTCCCAGGTAGCAATGGGTACTGGAGCTTGGATCCTTAAAGGTACAAAGTTGATACCAAATACTAATAAGCAAAGATTAAAAATCTAGAGTAAAGACTGGATTCTCAAAAGTACTATTATGAAAAAAAGAAAGAAAGAATGATAAAGAAGAAAATACAACAACACCAACACCAACAACAACAACAAAAATCAGTAAAAAAAAAAAAATTAAAAAAAAAGGGGAATAAAGTGGAGATATAAAAGGTAAGAAAGGAGATAGGACGGATAATGCAATAAGGGAGAAAGAGGAGATTAAAAAAAGGGGAAATAAAAATAAAGGAAAAGAAAGGCAAAAAAAACAGAAAATAACAAGGTTATAGGGGACTTAAAAACTCTAAAAAAAATTTTTTCTAAAAAAAAAAAGGGAAAATAAAAATAAAGGAAAAGGAAGAAAGAAAAAAAAGAAAATAACAAGGTTATAGGGGACTTAAAAATTCTTAAAAAAAAGGGGGGAAATAAAAATAAAGGAAAAGAAAGAAAG
>ML661883.1:15603855-15617644 GCA_007570785.1 Antilocapra americana | reverse complement strand
AAAAAAAAAAAAAAGGGTATAAAAAAGTTTTAAAAATTTAAAAGATGTTCCTAGTACAGTTATAACTAAGGCTTTCTCTGGTGCTGGTGCGTACTGGGAGGGGTCAGTTTATTTTTCAGACAATTCCTTGGGTCCAGCTTGTACTTCTCATGGTCTATAGACTCCAAACCTGTTGCCTCTGCTAGCTTAAGCGTCTTCTGTTTGCTGGTCTTTTATGTGTCTATTCAGCGCTCTGGAGTTTGCCCTGCTCCTGCTGAGTGCGCTTCCCCCGCCCCTTCTGCTCGGCTCTCTGTAGTCCGCCCGGCGCAGCTGGGGAGTGCGGCTTCTCCCCTCCCCCGGCCCAACCGCTCGGCTTTCCCGACGTGCAGCTAAGCACGTCTTCTTAGGTGTGCAGAGCTCCGATCCGTCCAGAATCCCCAGTAGTCTTGGTTAGCACCTAGCTCTGTGCGCAATTTGGCCGAGGAAGCCTCGCTGGGGCTGGGCTATGCCCGCTGGTCTAGGGCAGGGGTTGGGTCTGTCCGAAGCCCAAAGGCGCCCAGCTCCGCCCAGCCAGCCGCCTCCCTGCCGACTCCGCCTCACCCTTTGGTCTCGCCAGGGCTGGGTTATGCCCGCTGCACTCGGGCGGGGGCTGGGCCGGTCCGCAGCCCACAGGCGCCCAGATCTCCTCGGCCGGCCGCCTCCCTGCCGACTCTGCACGCCCTTTGTTCTGTGGCACCCGGCCGGCCGCCTCTCTGCCGACTCCGCACGCCCTTTGTTCTGTGCCACCCGGCCGGCCGCCTCTCTGCCGACTCCACACCTCTCCTTGTTCTGCGTGGGCCTGGCAGGGGGGCTCTTCCTGGGGAAGGCTACTTCTCAGTCTATCTCCGGTTAGCCCCCTGGATTGGGTCGCTCAGGCTGCTCCGTTCCCTGAGCGCGCGGCCCGCCCCTCCCTGAGCAGTCCGCTTTGGCTAGTGCGGGGTGGGGCGTCCGCCGCTGCCGCTTCCCTGTGCCTTCCAGCCAGAAATGTAGCTTGCAGGGCTTAATTATTAATCTGCTTTTACTCCCAGCTATCTTGCTCTCCAAGATTCACCGCAAATCCGCCCGAGAGAATGCTCCCTGGTATTCGGAAACCTTTCTCCTCTTTTTTTTTTTTTTTTTTTTTTTTTTTTTTCTTTTTTTCCTCTTTTTTTTATTCCAGACTCGCCTTCCGGGACAGATCCCCCCCCCAACTCTGTCTCTCCCTTTACTTTTTTCTCTCTCTTTTTTCTTTTGTCCTACCTCCTCTCGTCAGCAATGGGCAGTCCCTTCAGATGCCCGATGTCCTCTGCCAGCATTTAGATCCTGTTTTATGGAGTTTGCGCGGTCTTTAAAAGTTCTTTTGGTGTATTTATTGGGGAGAGAGTGGTTTCCCCGTCCTATTCCTCCGCCATCTTAGTTCCCCCCTCTGTTAGCATTTTTAATTACCAAATGGAAGAAGTACTCATGAAAAGCAACCTAAAAGATTTTTAAATTTATAAGGAAATAGATCATGGTACTTTACTGCTTAAATCATCCTAACATTTCCTATTGAACTTCCTATTGAATTCAAATTTCATTAAAATCATATAATGTGGCCCATTAAATATCTTAAAAATTGAAGCTCCTCCATGATGTTATCCTTCTTCTCTTGGCAGTTGGGCTTTATGTTTCCTGTACCTACAAAGTTATCTCCCAAGACAGCTTTCACACAAGTCATTTCTTCTGCTGGAATATTTTTTCTATGATTATTGTATGACTGCTTCCCAAAATTCAAGTTTCAACTCAAATATGACTTCCTTAGGAAGTCTTTCATGGCTATGCTAGTTACCAGTTATGGGCTTACCTCTGTAGTAGTCAGAAATCTAAGATGACTAACAATTACTCATATCCATGTATAATCCACCCTCTTTGAGAGTGGATAAGATCTGTGAATATATTAGAATATCACTGTCAGGATTTATGCCATGTTATTTGGAATGAGGGAGTATGCAGATGCAGGCTTCCCAGGTGGTGCTAGTGGTAATCTCCCATCCCCCCCACCCCCCGCCCCTGCCACCAATTCAGAAGATATAAGAGATGTGGATTTGATCCCTGGGTTGGGAAGAGCCCCTGGAGGAGGGCATGGCAACCCACTCCAGTATTCCTGTGTGGAGAAACCCTTGGACAGAGAAGCCTGGTGGGCTACAGTCCATAGGATTGCAAAGAGTTGGACAGGACTGAAGCAATTTAGCACACACAGTATGCAGATATAGTTAAAGTCCCTAAAAAGTTGACTATAGATTAATCTAAAAGACAATTATTCTGGATGGCCTTAACCTAATCAAGCAAGTCCTTTGAAAGCAGAAATATCCATCTGTTTATATGGAAGAAACAAAAAAATCATTTTGTAAGAGAGTCTACAGAGATTGTCAAATGACATAAACCTCAGGGTGGTCTCAAGGATGCTGAGATTACCTCTGGCCAACAGCCAGTAAGAAATTAGGACCTTAGTCCTATAATTTAAAGGAACTGAACTCGGCCATCAACACTTGTGTTAGGAAGAAGATCCTGAGCTCCACATGAGACTGTAACTCCAGTTTGCATCTTGATTTCAACTTGATGAGACCTTGAACAGACTGCCTGGTTAACTCATGCCCAGATTCCGGATCTAGGAAAATTATGAGTTGATAAATCATGTTATGTTAAATTGTAAGATTTCTGGAAATTTGTTACGCAGAAATAGAAAATGAATGCTCTCAATTCTCTATTATACTCTCTATTACACTGCATTATTTTATTCCCTTCATAGCTTAAAACTTTGAAGTTATCTTACTCATTTTCTTGATTATTTCATTGTTTATTTCAGTGTTTACCACAAGAATATATATTCTATTAGAAGAACAATTTTGGTTGTCATTCTGCCAGGTTGATCCTTGCCATTCTGGCTGTTTGAGAGGTAGATTGCAAAGAATTATAAATCTGTTTCTGGTTTTCTGTGAAAAAAGAAACTAATACATACTGCATAATATTGAGATTTTTCTCAGTGGGACAAAATCTTTCTTTGGCATTCTTCAATTTTCTAAATAATTAAATATGAGGGAAAGTTTAAAAATTCTTCAAAATGAGAGAAACACCAAGCCAAAATTTCCCATAAATCAGAGGCATCCTGCTCTGTTATTTTTCAAATAAGCTAAGCAATATTTCAATAGAGAATTTTATTTTGCATAATGAATATATATATAATATATATATATATAATTTTTTTTTTTGTATTTTCCCCTTTTTTGTTATTGTGACCACATGTGGTAATGATGCCAGACATTCTTCCCTTTTGTGTTTCATGCCCAAAGTGATCCTCATACTCAGAGTTTCCAGCAGATCTGTCTGTTTTGTGAATTCTCACTATTGCTATCCTGGAAAGGTAATCAGCAACTGTCTGAGCCAAAGAGGAGGGACAGAGAGCTACAAGGTTGTCTTTTGTCCTGCTATAGGAAGAATTTAACTCATTTACTGAACTCACAAGCAAAAAGTACACTGATTAATCGTTTTTGAATCATCATATTTTCAGGTAATATATTCACTTCAGGCAAAAATTCTTCAAGTCCAGAACTTTGTGGCCCATTATATTTATGTTCAAAATCTTATAACTAAACAAAGAAATCTCACATTGGCTATCACCTTGAATTCAACCGTGTTGCCACATCCAATCTTGACTCTTCCTCAGTGTCTAATTTTGTGGCTGTTAGCAGCTGTAAACTTATGACATATGATATGTCACCTTCAAATTCCAGGTCTGCAGAATGTCATAAGATCACATTAGATAAGCATCTTTGGCTTTCAACCAGTCAAGGTGCTGGGTGTAAGCCCTCAATCCCAACTCTCCATTTAAACCAGTTTCAGTAACACCATCAGAGCCCATTCCGAGATTTTAAACATGGCAAAAATCTTCAAGCATATGTCTAAAAGTACTAATATCTTTCTTGTATGTGTTAAAGGATTCTAAACATTACCCTATTCAAAATAAATGTATTTCCCATTGATCTTCATTGTACCTACAATTTTACCATTAAATTAAAAAAAAATTGTGCTCAAGATTTACTGCTTACAAAATGATGGAGGTAATATACCAAATCCCTAATATTTTGCAATTTTGTTTCCTGCAACATAAATCTAGCCTAATCTGGTAGGTAGAAAAGTATATTGGGAAGAGAACAGCCAGGTAATCCAGGTTTAAGTCTTGTATTTATTTCTTATTGAAATGACAACTTTTGGACCAGAGTATCCTTGCATGTAAAAACTTAATAAAATAACACTTGCCTTACAAACCTGCCATTAATATATTACATAATGTAAGAAAAAGAGCAGCACAAAGCATGATTATCAGTAGTTATTATATTGTTTTTATTTTAGTGCTAGCTGTCCAGCCGTGTCCTACACTTTATGAGCCCACCAGGCTCTTCTATTTTGGGATTTCCCAGGCAAGAATGCTTAAGTGGGTTGCCATTTCCTTCTTTAGGGGATCTTCTTGAACCTGGGTCTCCTGCATTGTAGTCAGATTCTTTACCATCTGAGCCACCAAAGAAGGTGACCTGTTAAAGTATTTATTGTGTTCTTTATAGACAGTTCACTATAGATACATGGAGATGGAATGGGTTTATTTTATGTGACTTCCAGGACAAAATAAGAATCAAAGAAAATCACAGGAAGAAACAAAGTTTACTTACGTCTAAAGAAAAGAACAAATAAATTATTAATCACTTTAGTATTGTTGCTATTATTTATTGAGTGACTACATTCTATGGGGAAGTTATTGTGCTAATTGCTTACATGTATTATCCTATTGGTCTTCCTGGCTGGTGCTAGTGGTAAAGAACCCACCTGCCAATGGAGAAGGTTCAATCTTCTCTGGGTCAGGAAGATCCTCTGGAGAAGGGAATGGCAACCCACTCCAGTATTCTTACCTGGAGAATCCCCATGGACAGAGGAGCCTGGTGGGCTACAGTCCATAGGATCACAAAGAGTCAGACATGACTGAAGCGACTTAGCAGCAGCAGCACTATCCTATTAAACCTTCACAACCCATTTATTACCATTTTATGGAAAATCATACAAAGTTCACAAAGAGCTTTGGAACTATGATCTGATCTCAGATATGTCAAATTATGGGAAGGTGTCAACCAGAAAAGCCAGATATTTCTCCAGCAAAGGCAGATTTATTCAGAGAATTGCAATTTGGGGTCTACAACCATGGTGTGCTTAATTGCTCAGTCATGTTGGGTTCTTTGTGACCCCCATGGGCTGTAGCCCACCAGGCTCCTCGGTCCGTGGGATTCTCCAGGCAAGAATATTGGAGAGGGTTGCCATGCCTTCCCCCAGGGGATCTTCCCAATCCAGGGATCTAACCCAGGTCTCCCACATTGCAGGCAGATTCTTCACCATCTGAGCCACCAGGGAAGTCATGGTGAGACATGTGCAAGTCCAAAAGGAGGAAAAGAGAATGTTTTTATAGAGAGGAAAAGGAAGTTAGGAGAGCTATATTAAACAGATAGCCTATGGCTTTTCATTGGCTGAGCTGTCTTTCTTCTTCTTGATGGACTTTGCAATGTTCACAGAATGTGAGAGCACCCACTTCTGGTCTTCTAACTCTTTTAATTGGATTTCTTTTTATTATTTTTTTTCTAAAGGAAAACAATGAGATCTTTAGGACAGCTAACTTGGATGTACAAGGTAATTGTCAATTAAATTTTGTATAATCTCACTTGGTATAACCTCACTTTAGCAGCCTCACAAGTTGCTAAAGATTTATTAAGGTATGGAGTCTAGATTTAGTGTTATGGAGGTCTTACCCAATACCATAACATTTATTTCAGATGGACAGTTGAGAATTTTGAGGATGTCATACTAATCACACAGTGCTAAAATGTGAGAGTATTTTGTGCTATTGTGGTTTATTTGGTCTTTGTTTGCTTTTTTTGGCACAGAGGTCCTAAACAAATCTTGGAATTTCCTAGATGATAAGAGCAATAAAGGTGGTTTCTGTTATGTTAATGAGGTGGCTTTTGGAAAGCACTTAAAGAGGACAGCTGGTCACTTGTGGATCCAATCATATGATCATAGGGTTGGAACTTTCAGTCGTATCCCTGACCTTTAGGGAGAGAGGGAGGCTAGAAGTTGAATCAAGCCACAGTGGCCAATGATGTAATCCATCATGCCTATGTAATGAAGCTTCTATGAAAACCCAAAAGGATGGAGTTTAAAGAGCTTCCTGGTTGCTGAATATGTGGAGTTGGGGGAGAGTGGACATTCAGAGAGATCATGGACGCTCCATACCCTTTTGCTATAGCATGCCCTAGGCATCTCCTTCATCTGGCTATTCCTCAGTTACATCCTTTCATAATAAACCTATAGTCTTGGGCACTGCTCTAGCAAATAATTAAATCCAAGAAAGGAGTTGTGGTAATCTCTACTTTACAGCCAGTTGATCATAAGTACAGATAACAACCTGGGCATGGGAACTGGTGTCTAAAGTGTGTGGCTGTGGGAGGAAGAGGTACTTTTGTAGGACTAAGCCCTTAACCTGCTGGGGTCCGGGGGTCTTGAGGGATGAGTGGCGTCAGTGAAGTACTGAGCTGAGTCAATGTGTTGATGGAGCAGTCTCTCTCTTATTGTTGTTGGTTTACAGTATTACAGCCAAAAGACATTACCATTACATCACCTATCATTCTATACAATCTTTTATTTTCTATCTTCCATAGCAGCCTTATCATTGAGCTCATTCCCCAATCTATCATGAAACATTCCCCCTGCAGAAGTCAGATTTCTGCGTAATCAGATTTAACAATAGTATGTTTACCATTTGATTGTCTTCAGCATGCTTCATTCAATAATGATAAGTACATCAGTCTAAGTAGAAAGGTTACATTTCTCTTATCAGGTGCAGCTGTGTAGAGGCTAGAGGGAAGGGCTTAAGCTTGAAACTGTTTTATTCTAGTAACCTCAACCACTACCTGTCTCATTCTGTTCTGACACTCTGGTTCTGATGAGGAAAGAGAACAAAGAGACAGTCTAGCAGCACTGCTTTAGCAATAAAACCCTAATAACCTTATATAACTACTATAATGAATTCCTACATCTACACTATCCGAAAGGAATCAATGTCTCCAACTATGCTGGCCATAGTTATGAGCATTCCTAAGTCCCATTCCACCCTGGTCTTTTCAAGGAAGGGAGCCTCCATCGTGGAGTGGTCAGGGGAGTGGAAGATGGAAAGGTGATCCAAGTATGAGCCCTTCTGGTGGTGGCCTTGCCATGACCCCCAGAGAACTCTTGGTAAACTCCCCAGTAATGAGTAGGAGGTGTAGTAATCTATTTAAATGTCCCTTTTATTCCTCCTAAGTCCCAGGGGAAGGCAATCCACCTTCCCAGATCCTCTGGTTGATAAGGTCTGGGGGAATTATCTCAGGATGAATTCTCTCTAACTGGGACTGACCTACTGAGATGAGCTAATGTTCTGAGCATGGACAGAACTCCCAAGAAAAATATCAGGAGGGGCCTTGCCGGGGATGCCCCAATAAAGAAAGTCCGTTATGCAGTTTCCTTCTTAGTCTCTTGACCTTGTCATCTGAGCAAGGGGGCATCCTGATGGCTCCTAGCATTAACCTGTGGAATCTGATACTTGCCTGGTTTATAGTGTCAGAATTGAGTTGAATTCTTGGGTACCCTGATGGTGTCCCAGAATTGCTTATTGGAGGTATGAAGGAAACTTACCACTACCTTAGAACACCTAAAGAATTTGCAAAAATAATTGAAGACAATAAGAAAAGATATAGCTGTAGATCAGAATATGACCACAGACTGCAAAACTTGCTATAAATACATATTTAATAACATTTAAACATCCCATGAGATTACTTTTAAACTGATTTAGAAAATATGAATAACACTATAAAAATTATAATGTCTCTAATATATAGTGATAAATAAAAAGTATAATGTCTCTAATAGAGTAGTAGTAAAGAATGTTCAAGCTACTGCAAATTGCACTCATCTCACACACTAGCAAAGTAATGCTCAAAATTCTCCAAGCCAGGATTCCACAGTATGTGAACCGTGAACTTCCAGATGTTCAAGATGGATTTAGAAAAGGCAGCGGAACCAGAGATCAAATTGCCAACATCCGTTGGATCATCAAAAAAGCAAGTTCAGTTCAGTTGCTCAGTCGTGTCCGACACTGCAACCCCATGGACTGCAGCATGCCAGGCCTCCCTCTCCATCACCAACTCCTTCAGTTTACTCAAACTCATGTCCATTGAGTCAGTGATGCCATCCAGCCATCTCATCCTCTGTCATCCTCTTCTCCTCCTGTCTTCAATCTTTCCCAACATCAGGGTCTTTTCCAATGAGTCATTTCTTCACATCAGGTGGCCAAAGTATTGGAGTTTCAGCTTCAACATCAGTCCTACCAATGAAAACTGAGGACTGATCTCCTTTAGGATGGACTGGTTGGATCTCCTTGCTGTCTAAGAGACTCTCAAGAGTCTTCTCCAACACCACAGTTCAAAAAGCATCAATTTTTTGGAGTTCAACTTTCTTTATAACCCAAGTCTCACGTCCATACAGACTACTGGAAAAGCCATAGCCTTGACCAGACGGACTTTTGTTGGCAAAGTAATGTCTTTGATTTTAATATGCTGTCTAGGTTGGTCATAACTTTCCTTCCAAGGAGTAAGGATCTATTAATTTCATGGCTGCACTCACTATTCGCAAGAGGGTTCCAGAAAAAAAAAACATCTACTTCTGTTTTATTGACTACTCCAAAGTCTTTGGCTGTGTGGATCACAACAAACGAAATTTCTTAAAGAGATGGGAATACCAGACCACCTTACCTGCCCCCTGAGAAATCTGTATGGAGGTCCCAGAAGCAACAGTTAAAACTGGACACGGAACAATAGACTGGTTCCAAATAAGGGAAAGAGTATGTCAAGGCTGTATATTGTCACCTTGCTTATTTAACTTATATGAAGAGTACCTCATGCAAAATGCTGGGCTGGATGAAGCACAAGGTGGAATCCAAATTGCTGGAAGAAATATCAATAAGCTCATATATGCAGATGACACCACCCTTATGGCAGAAAGTGAAGAAGAACTAAAGAGCCTCTTTAGTTGAAAGTGAAAGAGAACAGTGAAAAAGTTGGCTTAAAACTCAACACTCAGAAAACTAAGATCATGGCATCTGGTCCCATCACTTCATGGCAAATAGATGGGAAACAATGGAAACAATGAGAGACTTTATATTCTTGGGCTCCAAAATCACTGCAGATGGTGACTGCAGCCATGAAATTAAAAATTGCTTTCTCCTTAGAAGGAAAACCTATGACAAACCTGGACAGCATTTTAGAAAGCTGAGACATTACTTTGCCAACAAAGATCCATCTAGTCAAAGCTAGGGCTTTTCCAGTAGTCATGTATGGATGTGAGAGTTGGACTATAAAGAAAACTGAGCATTGAAGAAGTTATGCTTTTGAACTGTGGTGTTGGAGAAGACTCTTGAGAGTCCCTTGGTCGGCAAGGAGATCAATCTAGTCCATCCTAAAGGAAATCAGTCCTAAATATTCATTGGAAGGACTGATGCTGAAGCTGAGATTCCAATACTTTGATGTGAAGAACTGCCTCATTGGAAAAGACCCTGATACTGGGAAAGATTGAAGGTGGGAAGAGAAAGGTGTGACAGAGGATAAGATGGTTGGATGGCATCGCCGACTCAGTGGACATGAGTCTGAGTATGCTCCGGGAGTTGGTGATGGACAGGGAAGCTTGGCATGCTGCAGTCCATGGAGTCATAAAGAATCAGACACAACACAGTGACTGAACTGAACTGAATGGAGTAGTTACATTAAGGGGATAAATAGTATATGGAGGATGGTTTTTAAAACATGTCATGTGGCATAAGATCTAGAGTTATAAGACTTCCATTAGAAAATTTATTTAGATATCTATGTTATGCTAGCTTGTGCTCAGTCTCTCAGTCATGTCCCACTCTTTGCAGCCCCATGGACTGTAGCCTGCCAAGCTCCTTTGCTCATGGAATTTTCACATAAGAATACTGGAGCAGGGTGCCATTTCCTACTCCAGGGATCTTTCTGACCCAGTGATTAAACCCACAGGTTACATCTCCTGCATTGGCAGGTGGGTTCTTTACCACTAGCTCCAACTGGGAAGCCCCATTATGCTAGTGATGCTAGATTACATCTATTTTACTCACCTTTGTGAACTTAGACAATCCACTCACCTACCTTGAATACGTTTTACTTGTAAAATGGAAATATTATCTTGACTAATTTATATAATTATTGACAGGGAAAAAAACTAAGATTATTTATATGAAGATACTTTATAAATAATCTGCAAATTTATGAAGAGTTGACTATGTTGATGATCATAGTGGAGGTGATTTTGCTGCTGATTAAGATAGTGATAAATAACAATTCAAATTAGCATGACCCAATAAAATAAGTTTATTGATCTGCAAATGTATTTATCTATTTGTGATATATCATCATCATCATCATCTGGGGGCGCAGAAAGGCTAGTATGAATGTCAAAGATTCATACAATCTTTTATTGGGACTGATTCTGTCCAGTAAATATTTTAGTTAAACTTTAGTCACACTTTATCCATAGAGAGGAAGCAATCACCCTTGAAAGGATAACTATAAAGGTTAAATTTGAATGATATGAGTTGGGTACTTTTTCTTGACAGAACTTGTGAGTTTTTACATCTTTTACAGATTTGGTGTCTGCCTAACAGATATAGCTTTAAATACCCCAAGATGAACCCATGTCCTGCAGACAACCTTCTGGTCTTCTGACATGGTGGTTTAGAGGCTATAATAATGGAACCTCAATAAAGACAGATCTGCTTGATTATTCCTCCAGTTACAAACATAGAGATTTAATTGTTCATTTCCAAAAACCAATTTTTAATGAGAGAAGAAAATGAAAATATTTCATAGAGAAGAGAAAAGAAGGGAGTTAGCACTTTCAGAATGTAGGTATTATTCCTGCAAAGTGGAAAGTAGATACTTGAATCTGACAGCAATTGGATTCAATTCAAAGATTCAATAGGGTTTAAATTCCTAAATTCTAGGATTTCTTTAGATGAGATAATTCATCAGAATAAACACTCCCATACTTTTAAAATGTGCGTGTGTGCTCAGTTGCTCAGTCGTGTCCAACTCTTTGTGACCCCACAGAGTGTAGCTTGCCAGGATCCTCTGTCCATAGAAATTTTCCAGGCAAGGATATTAGAACCAATTGCCATTTCCTACCCCAGGGGATCTTCCCAACTCAGGGATTGAACCCACATTCAATACATACTTCACTGAATTTGTGGAGATCAAATGAAATAGTATATGAGAATTGCCTTCTGCAAAATGTTGTTTATACTAATTTATCCTAGTTAATGTATTTTCTCTCAATTCTGTGGAAAGTGCCAGAAGTTATCTTTGTGGGTCTAACATTGTTTTGGCACACGATTTTAATTAGGTCAGTAATTTTTATACTTATATGTACTATAAATATATTTTATTTATCATATTGTTCTATGTTAATATATTTTATTTTTATTACTAAGCATTTATTGGTTTCATTACTAGGAATTGTTGCTGTTACATGTGAGTTTAGAATGGGAGAATAGGACATAAAGTGGGAAGTGTTTCAGGAAAATGCATGTTAGTTTGATGGTCAGATAATGACTGAAGAGTCCTCTTATGGCTTACATTTGATATTTAATCAAAGAATAATCTAATACATATTGTTTTTCCAATATGACATTTTTTTGGTATGATCTGTGAAAATATGCAAACTCATGAAACTTTAGATTTTAAACCTGAAAGACACTTATGGAAACAGATTATGAAATCCCTCAATTTATAGGTGAAGAAACCTGGTGAAGAAATATATATTTATAGGTGAAGAAATCTATATTTGTAGATAGTGTCTATTATTCAAGCTCTAAGATAGACGATAGAATATGCTCTATCTCACCATAGATAATAATAATCTGGAAGACAATAATGCAATGTGTTAGTTGACCTCAAAACTCTAATCAGGAACATTTTTCCTCACTCCTCCTTTCCATTCTTTAAACAAAAACCAATAAACAAAAACTTCTTCTTAGTTAAGATTTCTACTCAGTTGCCTTTCTTTAGAGAGGTCCCTGAACCTTCAGTCTACATTTAATACCCACCCCTTTATGTGATCTATGGAATGGAATGCAAAGAGGACTTCTCTAATGTCAGGTTTTACATAATCATTTTGAAATGCATGTTGGATCCCTGGGTTGGGAAGACTCCCTGGAGAAAGAAATGGCAACCCACTCCATTATTCTTGCCTGGAGAATCCCAGGGACAGAGGAGCTTGGCAGTTGGGGTTGCAAGAGGGAGACATGACTTAGACATCTCCATAAATCACTACTACCACCATCCCCACAGAAAACATCAATATTAAAGACATTTCAACTTAATATATGGGGAACAGTTGGAGAGTAGTCATTAACTTTAGCTCCATACATGAACATAGAGGGCATGGCAACCCACCCCAGTATTCTTGACTGGAGAATCCCATGGATGGAAGAGTCAGGCAAGCTACAGTCCAAAGGGTCACAAAGAATTGGACAGAATTGGACAGCACAGCACACACATATGCATACATGCTTAAACTTATTTAATCTTCATGAAAATCTTCCAATATAGGTATTTCTTTTCATTATCCTGAAGTAGGATTGAATCTTAGGTAAATTTAGTTTGGTGTCACAAAAGTACATTGTTGCTTACTTTAAATACTCTTTCTAAAATGGATCAAAAATCTAATCATAAGACCAGAAACTATAAAACTCCTAGAGGAAAACATAGGCAAAACACTCTCCGACATAAACCAAAGCAGGATCCTCTATGGCCCACCTCCCAGAATATCGGAAATAAAAGCACGAATAAACAAATGGGACCTAATTAAAATTAAAAGCTTCTGCATAACAAAGGAAACTATAAGCAAAGTGAAAAGGCAGCCTTCAGAATGGGAGAAAATAATATCCAATGAAGCAACAAACAAACAGTTAATCTCAAAAATATACAAGCAACTCCTGCAGCTCCATTCGAGAAAATTAAACAACCCAATCAAAAAGTGGGCCAAAGAACTTAACAGACATTTCTCCAAAGAAGACATAAAAATGGATAACAAACACATGAAAAGATGCTCAACATCACTCATTATCAGAAAAATGCAAATCAAAACCACAATGAGGTACCACTTTACCCCAGTCAGAATGGCTGCCATCCAAAAGTCTACAAGCAATAAATGCTGGAGAGGATGTGGAGAAAAGGGAACCCTCTTACACTGTTGGTGGGAATGCAAACTAGTACAACCACTATGGAAAACAGTGTGGAGGTTCCTTAAAAAGCTGCAAATAGACCTGCCATATGACCCAGCAATCCCACTGCTGGGCATATACACCGAGGAAACCAGAATTGAAAGAGCCACGTGTACCCCAATGTTCATCGCTGCATTGTTTACAATAGCCAGGACATGGAAGCAACCTAGATGCCCATCAACTGACGAATGGATAAGAAAGCTGTGGTACATATACACAATGGAATATTACTCAGCATTAAAAAAAAATTCATTTGAAGCAGTTCTACTCAGGTGGACGGAACTGGAGCCTATTATCCAGAATGAAGTAAGCCAGAAGGAAAAACAACAATACAGTATACTAACACATATATATGGAATTTAGAAAGATGGTAACGAGAACCCTGCA